>JAHTLZ010003542.1:80698251-80715321 GCA_023846285.1 Phrynocephalus versicolor
ATAATAATAATAATAATAATAATAATAATAATAATAATAATAATAATGATGATGATGATGATGATGATGATGATGATGAAGAAGAAGAAGAAGAAGAAGAAGAAGAAGAAGAAGAAGAAGAAGAAGAACAACAACAACAACAACAACAACAACAACAACAACAACAACAACAACTTTATTTTTATGCCGCCTTTCCTCCCCATTCTGCAGCTCTGAAGATGGCTTCACATCTTTTGGTGAGGGCAACCATTTCACAGAGGGTTTGTTATTGTTGTTGTTGTCCAGGTTCAGCAAAAGGTATTAAATACAATAAAGGTAAGATTTATAAGGCAGCCACGATGGTAATACAGGGTGGGGATGGGGGGGGGGAGAGAGAGAGAGAGAGAGAATATAGGTTAAAATCCACTAAGGTTACTCTTTGTGTATCTGCAAAAGCAGGCCATGCTGCCATGAAAACTAATCTCAAGTGTTCTTTCCTGGCATTTCTGTAAGGGGACATTCACCCCTCGGCCCTTTCACACTCCCTGCTGTTTTCACGTGGTTGATCTCAGGTGTGTTTTCCCAACAGGATTCTGCCTGAAAAGATGTGCAGATGTGGGTAACATTTATCTCTTTCTTTCTCTCTCTCTCAAAAACAAATGGAGAGAAGATTCTCTTCCATTCTTTTCAAAGGCCCATGACTCCATGTAAATACTCTCTCCTCCTCTCTCAACTTAAGGCCTCGTGGGAAGAGATTGGTTTGTTCACCTATCAGTAACAGGGTCAACTCTTTTGAATGCTGACACTTCAGAAATGCCTTCTTCTGTTAGGGGAAGTCTTGAAGACCAATTACTCCCTGCTTCTGTTTTTTTCTTCTTTTTCTCACTTTCCCAGCGATTTTAGTAAGACCTTATCTGTGGGAGAAGTGTCTGCAGGTTCACTTATCCACCTTCTGAAAAGATTAAAACTAGAGATGGGCAGGAATAAAAAAAATGGCATTTCGTTTGTCGTTTGTCATTTAGGGGGTCCGTTTCGGTTTGTTTCTTTTTTTGCGAATTTTTGCAAAAAATTCATTTTCATTTTCGTTCATTTCCTTACCATTTTGATACCATTTACTTCAATTTTTTGTGATTTTTTTTTTAGCATTTAAAGCAGTTCACTTCCATTGCTGTAACGAAAACGAAACGCATGACAAAATTTCCGGTGTTACTGTTTGTTTCGTTTCATTTTAGAGACAAAATTCATTTGTCGTTTTGTTGCATAATGAAACAAAAAAACAAAAACAGAAACGAAAAATTGTTCATTTCGTGCCCATCTCCAATTAAAACGATTAAACAAAAAACCTGAGAAATGTGAAGATGAAGTTGTCAGGTGTGGCCACTGCCCACTAGAAGGGGCCAGAGATCTTACTACATATAATGCTCGCTATAAACTGAATTTTCCAGCATCCGTGGCAGCACTTGAAACCTATCCCAAGCAGATATGGGGGTCCTATTGCACTCATACATATTTTAGGGTTGTAATATCAACCCATATATATCACAGTGGAACTAAGGAATGGGACAGTTCAGTTCTACACATGTTTATTCAAATGTAACTCCATTGGTGTTGCCTGTAGGCAAACATATTGCATGTTCATGTGTAAAAATTACAGCTAAGGATCAGAATGTATCCTAATCAATCCAAGCTCCTTTTACGAGTATTCATTACAGTGTTCCGTATAGAAATACCACTTTAATTGACAAGGGCAGCAAAAAACTGGAACATAACCATTTCGCCCATGTCAGTTACAACTGGATAGTGGATACTCTTTTATCATCATTGGACTTGGGGAGGGGGGGTTGGACTGGATGTCCCTTGACGTCTCTTTCAGCTCTTTGAATCTATGATTCTAGAGCAGTGATTCGCAAGTATGGGTATCCCAAGTATTCTTGGGACTGCAACTCCCAGAAATCCCAGGCAGCACAGGAGGCAGTGAAGGCTTCTGGGAGATGCAGTCCAAGGGCACCTGGCTTACCCATGGTTGAGGACCCCTATTGTAGATCATTGGTTCCAAACGGGTATGTCCCCTACAGGTGTGTAAAGAAATTCCATTGGAGGCATAAGACTGTGAGATTCCCATAATTCCACAGTGCAGGACATGTAATAATGGGCTCAAGCTAGAGGAAGCCAGGTTTAGACTGAATATCAGGAAAAAACTTCCTAACTGTTAGAGTGGTACGACAATGGAACCAATGGCCTTGGCGGACGTGGTGAGCGCTTCAACATTGGAGGCCTTCGTCAGATCTGCTTTGACATGGATTCCTGCCTTGAGCAGGGGTTTGGCTTCAATGGTCCTTGCAGACCCTTCCAACGCCAGGATTCTATGATTTTACATGTGGGCAACCTCCTTTCTTTCCCTCCTTTGGACATTTAACTTCCTGACACCGTCTTATCTTCTTTTCCCTCACAGCTAGCCGAAGGAGTCAATTCGGGACAAGGCCTTGGCATCGAAATCATTGCGACTTTGCAACTGGTGCTCTGCGTGCTTGCCACAACAGACAGGAGGAGGACCGACGTCTCCGGATCGGCCCCACTGGCCATTGGCCTTTCAGTAGCCTTGGGCCACCTCCTTGCTGTAAGTAGAAAGCCGGGCTGGGGAACTTTTTCCAGTTGTTCTAGTTTTGATTTTCGGATAAAATTATTGTTGCTATGCTACAGAGATTCATGGGGGGAGGAATAGCCACACGTTCCATGGATAGTCTGCCCCGCTCTCATTAACTGGTGCTTACAGTCTCAATAACTGACTCTGAGACATTATTAGTAGAAAGAATTTTTAAAAGTTTTATTACTTAACAGTTGTGAAGAGGTCTCCAGCAAACAAGCAAACAAGGCGGTTACTTCACGTCCTTCTTTGTTCTGTGACTAGTTTTGTACCATGACAACATTGGTCGCGATCACGTGGTTTTGTCCCTGTTTCAGTGTTTCCATGGTCATGATAACTTGTCTCGTGACAAGTGTTACATCAAAGTCTTGTACTGTGACAAACATTGAATCTTGTACTGTGACAAACACTGAATTTTTCCTTTTGGGAGGGCTTCAAAAAACTTTTTTGATATTTTGAATTAGTGGTGATCTGGGTTTCATATACCGATGCAGCAGAGTCAATTTTTTAAAAAAAACAGACACAGTTTTCTGAGAGAAACGAATGTATTGTTGCATGACAGTCATTACCACACGGTGTCTTGTCTCGGAACAGAAAGCGGGAACAAAGAGTGACAAGGGAAAACCCTACCCCACCACCAGGTACAGGATTGTCACATTTCGCATCTGTTCCGGCAGTGTGGTCGAGACAAATTCCAGTAGTAAGCACAACACTAACAGAGACAAAACAGATGTGAAGTAACCAGCCAACTGACCTCAACTGACTAAAGAGAGTGGAGAAATAGAGGCGGGGCTCATTTTGAACTGGGAGGCGGGAATGAATGATTGGTTATTGTTAGATACATTGACAGTCACCTGAGCCCAGAGAATTCCTTCTCAGTCAAGCAAGCTATAGGCAAAAGGCAACATGTGAGGCTGTAAAAAGCAGTTTCAGAGACTTTTTAATGAATACAGCCAGAACTTGAGAAAGTAAAAACAAACTGGATATTTCCAGAATTTCTCATTCTGTCTGACTGGAAGATTTGAGATTTGCCCCTGGCTGTGCTAGATGGACGTTTCCAGGAATTGTCATCTAACCATAACACATTTCCATGCTCTCTCCACTGGACACATCACCATTGTGATAATCATTAACAACAACATCCTATGACAGTGATGGCGAACCTTTGGCACTCCAGATGTTTTGGACCACAACTCCCACAGTCCTTTGTCATTGGTAGTCTGGGCTCAGAATTCTGGGAGTTGTGGTCCAAAACATCTGGAGTGCCGAAGGTTCGCCACCATTGTCCTATAAAGTCAGTTCCAACTGTTGGCATCCCTTTCTGGGTTTTCCTTGGTATCAGTGGCCTGTAAAGAGATTGCTTACAGCCTATTCTCCAATTTATTGGATAACAGAAGTGGTTTCTCATTCTCTTCTTCTGCGGGTGTTATGGGACTTTGTAGCTTCCCAAGGCCACAGAGATTTGTCCTTTTCCTACAAGGTGGTTGGGAGAATCAAACTTCATCCCTTTGGTACTGGTTAACTGTTTGCATATGTGGAAGTGGATAGAGCATCTGCTTTCTGTGCGTTAATTGTCCCTACATTTCCTCCTCTGCAGATTGACTACACCGGCTGTGGAATTAACCCTGCCAGATCTTTCGGCTCCGCTGTGGTTGTGGGAAATTTTAAGAACCATTGGGTAGGTTTCAAATCCTAACACCAAAGCAGTATTTGTCCAAGCGGTGGAGAAAGCCTTGTGATGTGACGTTTAAGCAATCCCCATTAGAAGTTTGAGGAGATTCTGCTGTCAAATGTTGAATTGCTGGTTAAATTCCCCTAGCTACACAGCAGAGGGGGCGGGGTGTCACATAGCAAAATAGCTTCAGGTTCCCCAGAAAAGTCCACCCCCGTTTTTTCTCTCATCAGCTGGCACTTACAGTCTCAATAACTCATTCTGAGACTTTATTAGGGGGAAGAAATGTTTCATTTACTCGCAGAGGACAGCTAACAGCAAGCTAACACATGGCTGATTGAACCAGCAGGCCTCAACAGGCTTGTGAGATGCTTCAAACTGACAGGAGAGAGGGAAAGAGGTCAAAAAGCAGAGAGGCGGGCTCTATTTGAAATCAGAAGAAGGGAGGAAATGATTGGTTAACGCTGGATAGACTGACAGTCACACTAGCTCAGAAAGATCCCTCCCAGCCCCAGCTACTAGAGACAGCATGCAGGGTTGCAATAACTCCCACAGATTCCACTGCATTTTTAAAATTCGAATGTCTTGGGTTTCATAAATCTCAACCACGAAGGAGAAGATTGTTACAGATCGATTCTGTTTTAACTCTGTTTCTCTGTTCTTTTATTATATGGAGACGGGTTGGCGGACTCTCATTTTTTACCCAAAGGAATGGCTGCCTTTAGGTTAGGGCACATTTCTTTCCTCGAAAGACCAAATCAGCAGAGGGACCACACGGTGTAGATGAGCCGCAACGCAAAGTACACTGTCGCTTGCTTTTGCCTTTCAGATTTTCTGGGTGGGCCCCTTCCTCGGCGGGGTCAGCGCCGCCCTGGTCTACGACTTCATCCTGGCTCCAAGAAGCAGTGACCTGACCGACCGCATGAAAGTCTGGACTAGTGGCCAGGTAGAAGAATACGATCTCGATGCAGATGACTCCAGAGTGGAAATGAAGCCAAAATAGAGTGAAGACAGGAAGAGAGAGAAAGAAAGAAAGAGAGAGAGAGAGAGAGAGAGAACAGGGAAAGGGGGAATCCATTTTCTGAAGTTTTTAAGAAGCAGTATTATAGACTCTTTGTAAAACAAGAAACAATTCTTCCAAAAGTATTTGAAAGTTCTTAGGGTTATCCTTCTTATGTAGATATCATAACACCCCCCTTCTCCCATCCTTTTCAGACACTTAGATCTGTGGTTGCACATTAAGGGGCAGCGGGCGGGTGGGCGGGGGAAGAGATGGGGCCAAAATGATTCTATTTTTGTGTGAACGTAAGCTAGAGAGATCTGCAGAAGCAATTAAAGAAGCTCAAACACCATTTTGTTTTTAATCCAAAGAAAAAAAGAGTCTTGTTCTCAAACAGATGACACCCAAGTACAAGGTGTCCGTGCAGTCAGAAGTGCTTATCAAATCAACTTTGCCTGAGGAGATGTACCTGGATTGAGGGAACGTTCTAGAAGAGGAAGATCTTCTGTGATGTTCCCCGCTCTTGAGAATTGGGGACATCCGTTTGTCACACTAAAACAGTGGTTCCCAAGCTTGGGTCTCCTGGTGATCTTGGAGGACAATTCCCAGAAATCCAGGTCAGCACAGCTAGAGATGGGGACAACATGAAAAACGAACAATGCTTAGCCAGCTCGTCCAAACTCATCCACTCTTATTTATCATAAATATGAATTGAAGAATTTTTAGGAAATTTTCATTTGTTAATCCATTGGCCTGTAAAATGTCTCCCAAGAGACATTGAAATTGGAGGAAAGCTTCCCCCAGACTCTCCTCTACAAGCCCTCCAAGTTTGCTGGAGAATTGATATATATCTGAGTTATGCACACTCAGATAAGAACGTTCTCCCCATGCATCTTGGGTCTCCCAATCTGTAGAGAATCTTCCTCTGCATTTCCTTTACAATCTCACCAAGTTTGTGCGTTTATACACGACCCCTAAACTCTGGGGCAAATGGCTCCCAGCTCTGGAGCTTAAAAATGTTTCCCCACCAGCTCCGGAGTTTACAGGACATTAAGTGCGACCACGCCTACTTTAGCGCATCCCAGCGCACCTTTCAAGTACCCGCTCTCTGGAGGTGGAAATTCCTTGATGCGGTGTAACGATAGTGAGTGCGGGGCTCTCCTCGCTTCTGTTTGTTGTTGTTTTGGCTCCCGCCCCTTTAAGAGCTACTTAAGAGACTGGAATGTTGCCGCGGCAAGAGCGAGAGGCAGAACGGAGGAGGTGAGCCACCTTCTTTCTTCCTTTTTTTCCTCCCTCCCCTCACGCAGACAGGAGCAAGGAAGTGCGGAGGGGTGGGGACACAGGAAGAGCGACAAGCCCCTAAGATCTCTGGTCCGAATTTAAGTGGCCAGCGGATCTTAGGGGTTGTGTAAAAGCGCCCTTTGGTGAAGATTTGGTCTCTCTAACAGTTTCTAAGGGTCACTTTCCTAGGGGGCCCACTTTATGGTTGCATAACTCTGAAACCCAATCTTCACTAAACTTGGGGGAATTGTATACGAAAATTGGAAGAACCTTCTCTGAAGGTTTGGAATCTCTAGGTTCCTGGGGGGTACTTTCCTACAGGTTTGTTCTTTGGGGGGTCACATACATAGCTTAGATGCTGAAACCCCCCCCCCCATCTTCACCAAACTTGCGGGGCTTGTAGAGAAGATGCAGAGGAAGCGCTCCTGAACATTTGGGGCCTCTAGATGCCAGTGAGGGGCTTTCCATAGCATTTTAAAGGGGAAACAAATCAATTTATCAATTCTTTGCTGGAAATTCATCGATTTGTCAATTTGTCAGCCCTGATGAATCATTGATCCTGACGAATCACCATTTTCTTAAATTTGTGCCCATCTCTAGTTAAGATGTCTGGGAATTTTAGTCCAAGAACATATGGTGACCCAAGGTTTGGAACCACTGCACTAAGATCTTCTCACGGGTAACAGTAGCTCACAGACTGAGTCTGGGGGGGTGGTGCATTAGGCAGTTACTTCACATCCTTCTTTGTTCTGCAACTAGTTTTGTACCGTGACAACGTTGGTCGCGATCACGTGGTTTTGTCCCTGTTTCAGTGTTCCCATAGTTGTGATAACTTGTCACGTGACAAGTGTTACCTCACGGTCTTGTACCGTGACAAACACTGAATTTGTCTAGCTTCCTTTTTCCTTTTTTGAGGGGCTTAAAAACTCTTTTTTGATATTTCACTTCTGAAAAGTCAAAATAAAATCCCATTCCTGTTGCTCAAAATTGCCGGCACTGAGGGTCAGACTTCTTTCTTAGCCCAGCCTACAAAAGGTGGGAACATTCTTCACTGCTCTACCATTTTCCAGTATCGTCTCGTCTTAATTGAAATCAATGGGGTCGGCAACTTTCTCCTCATTCTGCAAGACGTGGGTGCCGAAACTTTCAATTAGAATGAGGGTCTTCGTAGTTCGTTGTGGTTCATAAAATTAGCAGCACATCCGCTGTTATTCCCCTCCCCTGCCTGCTCAGCCAATCAGCCACTCACCCGGCTGAGTGTACTTCCTTCTTCCACCTCTCGGGTAATCTCCCAGTCACGAGCAAGAGCACAGACTTCTCTGCCACACCCTTTTGTCTGAGTGGGAGATCAGCCCACAGGGCGGAGCAGAGAAGCCTGAGCTGTTTTCAGGACTGGAAGATCAGTTCAGGAGATACAGGAAATTAGCCTGCTGAGCCTGCTGCGTGGCTGATCCAGCCAGATCCCTGTGCTGCTGCCTTTATGAACTGGGACGAACCCCCGATCCAAGGTTCATGCCCATTTCTATTGTGAACTGTTAGGGAAGGAGCTCAGCTAGCACATAATCATCTCAATGAAATATTGTTAAATCTCTTGCCTCTCTGAAGAGAAAAAAAGTTGTTGCAATGAAGAAATGTTTACATCTTCTAGGTTTAAGTTGTACCTGCACATACCTACGGATGGACCCATTGCTTCACGAAAGGGGAATATGGCACTTTAAAGCCGAATCACAGATCTGAAGTTAAACTGAAAACTTGTACATAAAAAAGAGACTGGTTATCTCGGGTGCACCCAAGAGCTTTTGTAGTCTTGTGTGGAACTGAATCATCATCTTCCCAGATCTTCACCAGAACTCACCACCACAATGGCTCAATTTAGTCAACACTCACCTATTGTTTATAGATGCAGAAGAGAACTCAAGGATTGTTTCCTTGGGTTCACTCAATGCACTCAGAGGCTTGTAAGACCTCTAGGACTTGCCCCACACAATATTGCCATCTATGTACTGTCCAGATTTTGGAGGCTGGTATCTGAAAAGGCTTTATGCACATTCACATTCTGGAGCAATTCTGGCACGAAGGGGGTTGCCCTTCCAGTGGTTCTACATGTGTTATGTTACGATGGACATGGAGAGAAGATGGAGAAATGAGGAGGAACGCCCTTGATAATCATACTGGTTTTACACAAAGACCTCTTCTAGGTGGAGGGAGTAGAGTAGGACCACTGTATCCATGGATGACCCATTCCAAGCTCCCTTGTGGATGCTGAAAAACACGGTTTTTAGGAACCGCTATTATAGTATGGAATATTATACATAACATGACCTATGACTCCATCGCATGGCTAGTTTTGGCAATGACATAATGAAAATATATTTCTCCTTTGAATGCTAATACATAGCATGCTCTCTGGCTCCATCTCATGGCCAGTTCTGGTAAGTGAAACAGTGGATAAATGAATCAGCAGATACCGATCCAGTGGATCAGCCTGAAACAAAAATCTCATGAACCTTACTTTTAAAGGGGTCACCTGGACCCCTCCCTCAGAAAATCCATAGAGCCGTGGTGGAGTACCTTTTCGTCCTAGGAGATAAAGATCAGCTTTTTGAGATAGCAGCAACTGCACAGGAAGTGTGAGAGAGGAGATGACTCATTTGTAGAGGGGGTAGAGCTAAGGGTTGGGGCATGGCCAAAGCAGATGGGTGGAGTCAAACATTTGCCCACGAAGGATATAAAACACGGCTCATGTCTGCTGAAGAGGAAGTCTCAGTTCAACTGTCTTATAAGAACATGAGGACATAAGAAGAGCCATGCTGGATCAGGCCACAGGCCCATCTAGTCCAACTTCCTGTTTCTCACAGTGGCCCCACCAGATGCCTCTGGGAGCGCATGAGACTAGATATCTGTCTCCTGCGACCACTCCCCTGCATCTGGTCCTTGAAGTACCCGATTTTAAGCCTGGAGATTACACATCTCCATCATGGTTTGTAACCTGTGATGGACTTCTCCTCCAGGAATCTGTCCAATCCCCCTTTTGAAGGCATCCGGGCCAGATGCCATCACCACATCTTGTGGCAGGGAGTTCCACGGACTAACAACATGCTGGGTAAAAAGAAAAATATATTCTTTTGTCTGTTCTCACTCTCCCAACCCACAGTTTGAGTGGGTGTCCCCTAGTTTTGGTAATTGTATGGGATGCAGGTAAAGCATGGCTTAATCATAGACATGACTACGCAGAATTAAAACCCAGGACCCAGTTCCATGAAACATCTTCCCACATAAACTGGTGGGGGTGGGATGGATCAGATTATTGCTCCATAGGGATACTTACAGATAACCTCACATTATCATTTAAGTAAAGATCAAGCAATGTCCCATGACAGCTCAATGTTAAGTCAGTGTTGGGGATTTAAACAAATCCCACAAGAAATTGAACCACACTTTTGATGGCACTGCAAGAATATGATGTAGACCAGTGGTTCCCAACTTTGAGTAATTTAGGAGTTCTGGGACTGCACTTCCCAGGATCCTTCTGCATTCACTGTTCTGGCTAGGATTTCTGGGAATTGCAGTCCAAGACCATCTGGCTTAGCTAAGGTTGGGAACCACTCATTTAGGCAGCTGCCAACAACTCAATCAGGGCTCACAAAGTGCACATCCCACAGCTAGCAGCAGCTATAGAGATGTTTCCTTGTGGTATGTCCTCCAACAGACCTGGAAAGACCATTTGTCTTCTGGATTGCAGCAACCCCGGTCTGCGTCATATGGGAGTTGTCGTCCAAGACCCCTAAACATTCCCCATCTTGGGCTCCAGCTCGGCATATCTAAGCCAGTAACACAGAAGTGAAATGGAGGAAACACACTTGGGCCCTACGACGGGTGGGCGTGGTTGGGTGGGGTGGAGAATCTGATACATCATCATCCTTCACCTCTGGATCAAAATGGAAAACCACAGCTCTCTAATGGCTGAAAATCTCTAGTGGAGTAAGTCATAAATGGTGTAGGCCCATTTAATCAGAAGTCCTCAGCGACTTCCATGCATTGACCAGTTGTGACTTCTGACACTATGCCAGAGGATTTCAGTCTGTGTTTTGAGCTGGCCCTGCAGGCAGTATTTTTGCTAACCTCTCAGGTATAATTTATACAGAGATCCCCCCCCCCTTTCTGAATTTTGCTGGTTCTTACTGACAAATTCAGGGATAACATGCATCAAAGACATTATATGTTCTGAGTGGGAAGATTAGTTCCAAGTCTGTTTATAGAAACTTTCTTTTATGTGCCTTGTTTCCTGTTTTATATTTCTCTGTATACATACTTGCAAATAAACACATATATGCAAGTATGTATGTGTGTGTGTATGTACTGTGTGTGTGTGTATGAAATGAAAAGAAATCAGCCAAAATGATAAAGCATGATGTTACTGGAAACAGAAGCTATTAACATGTGCCGTAGAACCTGAACTGCCTTTGTATTGATTATTCTGGCTTGAATTAACATACAAAAGTCATCACATATTTTGTCAGGCCAACACTTTGAATTTTGCTTCAAACTAAATTCGGTGTCAACAACATTCCTCCCCCATAGGAAACTGCTTTGGTCTCCCCAAAACTCTTCCACTTCTCCTCAAGAAAACTTCCTGGTTTTAGTTGAAGATGTTTGGATGAGTTTTACTCAAATTATAGCTCACGGTAGAATCTGGTGGCCATTTGGTTTCAGACCGAATTTTCATGCTACCATAGGATTCCTCAGAGAGCAGTTCTTTTGAGGGCCAATATGGACAGGCCTACTGTAGACCTGATTTGAGTCTCTCTCCTGATTATGTCTGAGGTATGAAGAGATGCAAACCTCTCCTGAGTTAAGGCCATTTCAGGTGCTGGAATTCAGCTGAATTGGGCGGATTCCCAGCGGACTCAAATTGTGAGTGGGGGAAATTGTTATCCATCACTAGAGTTCTTTCTGCTGATGGTCATAATTCTCCCTCTGGAAAGCCGGGCTAAGAAGACCTACTCCACCACTTCCACAAAATGGGTTAAGCTGCGAAAATGGCACCTCCCAAAAATAAGAGTTCTGGAGTCTGAGGAAACATCTGCCCCTTGAAAAACTGGCAATGGCTGCCACCTATGTTTTGCCCCCACTTTACAGAACCATCAGGACCTTAAACCAAATGTGACTGACAAAGGAAGCAGGGTTACTGAGTCACTGGGGACCTGCAGGAATTCCATCAAGTAAATTGCTTTGCTCTACGTGGAACCCAGAAACTAGATTTGAATTTGAATTAAATTTAGCTCATGGTAGAACCTAGGGCCAGAAGGGCCATATGAGAACTTCCAATCCATACTAGGCCAAATAGAAAAGGAGATCTGGCATCATACAAGGAAGGCTGTCGTTCCCTTTGCTCCAAGAGTGAGGAATTTGTGGTTCTCCAGATGTATTGTGGAATTGTTTGGAATTGATGGTATTCCAGCAACAGGTAGAGGCCTCAATATTTCTTTTATCTATTTTACCTAATTGTCTTTGAAAGCAAATAAACCCCTGTCATATCTTTTAACTGAACAGGGCAGACATATGAACAACTAACATGGGAGTCCCATTGGTTCTTTCTTATCCCTCACTGAAACCTGTTCACACCTTCAGAACCAAACACAGATGGAGAACTCTAGTGGCATGAAGACACAGACTGTGTCCCACCTGGGCATCATTTGTGACTAGAGTGAAAGGGACTATAGTTTAAATTTGCGGGTTGAGCGCTCCTGCTCCTTTCAACCCACACTCTGCCCATGCTCTATGTTGTATTTGTTTTTGAAGCCCATATATATGTGTTAATTCACTCAGCCCATTATAGATAATGATAAATGATACCTTCTAGTGTTGATGAATCCACCAGGATCCACAGAACTGGGTATAGCCCTGTTCAGCTCTCTGTGAAGGCCAATAAAAGACGCAAGAAGAAACCTTCCTGTTATTTCTTGAGTAAAGTTAGAATGTTTTTCCCCTTGTGCACATGTAACTACGGCATAATAACAACCAGATATGTGACTGGTTTAGAAATAAAGAAAACAAATTGTGCTCATCACTGTGAAGCGGCACCATGGTGTGTTCCACAGCCCAGTAGGACTTCTAACTATCTCTTGTTGTGGTCCAGGTTCTAGCAAAACGACCACAACTTTACCATTTTTCAGGACTGCCCAGGCCCAGGGAGTCATGTTCACTACACCTCACTGTGTTGATTCCAAATGATCTAAATCATTGGTTGCCAACCTTTGGTCCCCAGATGTTACTGAAATTCTGGCCAACACAGCTGGTTGTGAAGGTCTCTGGGCATTTTAGTCCAAGAACGTCTGGGGAGCCAAGACGGTGAACCACTGCTCTAGAAAAGAAAGAGGAGATGAGAGAATCTTGAAGTGGGGGAATAATACCAATTCAGACCCCATGTAAAGATGGCCGATTTCTATGTAATCCTCATGCAAAATGTCCAGAAATGCTCCATCTCTACTCTGCCAGTGCAGTGGAAGTGAAGATAGTACTGGACTGCTCAGTCGTTTAGATCTCAGGCTATGGAGCAAAGCAAAAACATAAAAGTTCTGGCATGTCTGCTGAAGAAGTCTCAGTTCAACTGTCTTATAAGAACATAAGAACATAAGAAGAGCCATGCTGGATCAGGCCAAAGGCCCATCTAGTCCAGCTTCCTGTATCTCACAATGGCCCCACCAGATGCCCCTGGGAGCGCACAAGACTAGATATCTGTCTCCTGATACCAGTCCCCTGCATCTGGCCCTCAAAGTACCCTGGTTTTCTTAAGCCTGGACATTACACATCTCCATCATGGTTTGTAATCGGTGATGGACTTTTCCTCCAGCAATCTGTCAAAATCCCCTTTTGAAGGCATCCAGGCCAGATGCCATCACCACATCCTGTGGAAGGGAGTTCCACAGACTGGAGCAAAGTGTTCTGCTCATATACCACCTCCTAGCAATTAAAGCAATGTCTGGAATGTTTACAGTTTATTTATGCAAGCTACGCATTGCTCCCACTCCCCTACTGAGCTGGGCAGGTTCTCATTTTACCAAACTCAGAAGGATGGGAGGCTGAGTCATTCATGAGACAGCTACCTAGGATTGAACCCCAGGTCATGAGCACAGTTATAGCTGCAGTACATCAATCTGACCATTGTGCCACAAAGGTTGGGAGTTCAGTTCCCCCACTGTGCTTCCTTGAGGGGGACTGGAACTTATAATCCATCAGGTCCCTTCCAGGTCTTCAGTTCTATGATGATAATTACTTGCTAGATCCTTTATTTTCAACACACCTCAATAAGGCATGTTCAGCCCACAGAAAGGCGCCTGGCTTCCCCCAAGAATGAGACAAAGATTTAATTTTTCTCCTCTCAAGGAGTCTGTGAGTTGTGCATAATATCTGTAGTGCACTGGTTCCCAACCTTCCTAATGCCGCGATCTTTTAATACAGTTCCTCATGTCGTGGTGACCCCTTTGCCCTGCTTGGAAGAGGCCACCACCACCCCTTTGGCGGGCCACTGACGCAGGTGCCATAGAGAACTTCCCTCTACAGGCACCCTCAGCCAATCACAGCCTCCAGTGCCATTGACTGACATCCCCTCCAACCTATCAAGCTGTAACTCACTCTTCTCCCCTTCCTCCTCCAGATCCAAGCTGTTTGTGCCTTTTTCTTCACTGGCTCAGGGCCACCCCTGTGAAATGGTCGTTCGACCCCCAAAGGGGTCCCGACCCCCCAGGTTGGGAACCACTGCTCTAGTGTCTTCTTTTTTTCTTTGAGAAGTAAAGCTCACATGGGTACACACAGCAAGCATGGGAGCTACTGGATCATTTAGACCAGGTGTTCCCAACCTTGGGTCACCCAGATGTTTTTGGACTGCACTTCCTAGAAGCATTTACCATCAGCTCTGCTGCCCAGGGTTTCTGGGAATGGCAGTCCAAGAACACTTGGCTTACCCAAAGTTGGGAATCATTGGTTTACCATCTCAACAAGAACTCCTATTACAAAGTGAAACAAACCATCCTAGTTTGGGCTCAATTTGCACAAAACACCAGTATTATTCTTGCCAGTGCAAGGCCTCGGTAGAGAGGGTTGGGTCACTCCTAATTACTTTTTAAAAGTAACTCCCAAGCTATCAATAGATGCATGCAGAGCTCCTTCTCCATTGGGGGAGTCATCTTCACATTTCACTTTAGGGCAAAATCCTGTTATATCATTCCCTTAATCACAAAAGGGCCCTAACGACCAAGACGAAGATGGATATGGACTCTAAAAACCTCAGAGTGAACCTGTTGTTTTCTGTATAAAATCTTCAGCATTTAATCAGAATTCCGCTTCCACATTGGGTTGGTTTGCTAATGCTTTTGTTTTGGCTGAAGTCTGATTATGACCCTGGTTGCAGTTATCAACGTTGCCTTCCTGTCATTGTGACAATCTTTGGCTTGTCACTGAACTGGCAGTCCACTTTGCATTTGAGAACAAACAACGAGAGGAAGTATCCTTTTATCCTGCATAAGAAATACACATCTGCAACCGCCTGGTTGACCTCTGGACTGCAATGAGGAAGAAAAGGGAGTTTGGGTTACTGATCCTGTAAGCAAGCAAGTAGAATTTAATTGCAATCAGAGGCCAGTGCAAAAAAAAAACCCCAATATATTTCAATAACAGTATATAGTACTCGTCACGTAGCATCCACTGTAGTTAACCCAAAAAGAATTGTGAGGGACACTGACATTCATGGCAAAATCCAGATGTTGAGTCATGGCAACTGAACTTCTTTTCTTGTGTGACTGGAACATTTCGCTACTCATCCAAGTGAAACATTTCAATTTCCTGAGAAAAGGAGTCCAGTTGCCATGACTCAACTTCTGGATAATCCCACCTGTGAATCTCCACAGACATTTGCGGCGAAAGCTAATTTCAGCAGCATTGCTTCCAAATCAAGAGATTAAATCAAGATGGCAGCCATCCTTAGACCTAAATTGGCCCTTAACGGCGGAGCTTGTTTCTGTCACATTTGAATGAATGTTGCTCCAAATGGCAACCAAAATGGACCTTAGACCCAGGACTGAACAGGTAAGAAAATACTTCTGCCTCGCTGGCTTTGAACGTTCTGTTTCTAAGGGAAGATTTTCTCTTGCTTGCTGCGAATGACAGATCCGTTGATGTAGTCGGGCGAGCAAATCCAGAGAATATGCAGACAGTTTGAGATTTGTTTTTATTGACATGAGAGCCAAAGCAAGAAATGGTTGGCAAAGTACATCACATTCCTTCTTTCTGGGCAAGTTATGGCCATGATTTATGGATATCATGTATCATGATATCATATATCATGTATCATATATCATGGATATGATTGAGACGTACAAAATTATGCAGAGCATGAGTAAAGTGGATAGAAGGATGCTCTTCTCCCTCTCACAAAATACCAAAACTAGTGGACGTCCACTCAAATTGAGGGTTTGGGAGAGTGAGAACAGACAAAAGAAAATACTTCTTTACCCAGCATGTTGTTAGTCTGTGGAACTCCCTGCCACAAGATGTGGTGATGGCATCTGGCCTGGATGCCTTCAAAAGGGGATTGGAGAGATTCCTGGAGGAAAAGTCCATCACAGGTTACAAACCATGAGGGAGATGTATCATCTCCAAGCTTAAAACTGGGTACCTCAAGGACCAGATGCAAGGGAGTGGTATCAGGAGACAGATATCTAGTCTCATGCGCTCCCAGACACATCTGGTGGGGCCACTGAGATACAGGAAGCTGGACTAGATGGGCCTTTGGCCTGATCCAGCAGGGCTCTTCTTGTGTTCTTATGTTCTTATGATCCTGCTTCTGCCTTTCATATGAGGTGAATGCTAGGAATCCTTTGTAGAAATAAGAAAATGTGACCATTAGGTGCTATTGGGAACTAAAGTTGGAGGGAATTATCTCATCTTCAACAGATACAAACACTTGGCTTTGTGTTTGTTCGAAAAAGCTTGAACTACATAAACACTCTACCTGTTGTGGTAGACATAAGGTTTTCTGAACAAAATACAAAGCTTTGTGCAAGAAAGAAAGAAAAACTACCTCCACGAATTTTCTCACGGCATGACACTGGCAAAAATGAGACAAACAAAAATTTGCCTCCCTCAATAAATCTGAGGAGTAGTACCAACACCCAGAATTTCCTAGCCTGCAGCTACCATGTGAGGGAAAGGAATCTGGGCATTGTAGTCCAAGAAAAACAACTTTTCCAAGCTCTGGTTGAGGGCTCTGAATCACAATCCTTTCTGGTAATGTTAAAAATGTTTTTCTTTCCTTCAAATTTAATGAGAACATTTTGCCTAAGAATTAAAAATAACATTTAAAAATTCCGAAGACTTGTGTGTGTTTTCAAATTTCATCCTCAGGGAAGTGCAAATTCATCGGCCCGAAAACGCGGAACAAAAATAGCTGGCCTGCTTTTGTGTGTGTGTGTGTGTGTGTGTGTGTGTGTGTGTGTG
>JAHTLZ010003542.1:80715331-80725445 GCA_023846285.1 Phrynocephalus versicolor
TAAATGGTTAATGAAATAATGCACAGGAGGCAGGGATTGGTAGGCTGTCAGTCAACAAGAGAAGCAGCGGGTTTACAAGGCAACAGGGAGAAATTAGATCATATATGCGGACATGAGAGATAAGGTCCATCATCATCCTGGAGACATTATTACACCATGGATCTGGCCCACCGACAAAGGAAATGCAATCGGTGCCAAAGCAAAAACTCTGCAGCTTGACAAGGTGTCCGTCAACAAGAAATCAAATTGGCTCCTGCTGTGAAACAGGAAGGGGAATGAGACTGTCGGTGTTTTATCTAAGCTGAAGGCCAGAATTGTTTTGGCTGTAGGGTGTCCTGTCAAATCAACACCCACCGATGTGTAGGATATTTTGCCTGGGATGTAGGGTTTGCCAGCGAAACCTGACTCAGAAAACTGCTCTCCTGAAAATGACAACTGTGTGGGCAAGACTGTAAAATCTCTGGAGGTGGAAATTTATAAATTAAAGGAATCTTGCTACCTGGAGTGAGCACGTCACGGGGATGTTTTTTCAAATCTAACATACCGAACGAGTACAGCTTTAACTGTTTAGACATAAGGCAGCAGTTACAAAAACATAAGTCCTCACTTGTTTGACCTCTACAGGCAAGGGTAAGCAATTCCAGTCTGTGGAACTCACTGCCACAAGATGTACCACTCTGTATCTGCGGAACTCAGTGCCACAGTGGTCCCTATTCCACCCTTCACAGCACAGCACGTCAAACAGGAAGGATGCCAACTAGAAAAGTTTTTTAAAGAGGGACTGTATATATACAGGAAATTTGGGGCCACCAGGAGCCCCAAGGCAGGATGGTTGATGACCCCTCCAGTCATTCTGGTTGTGAAGCCAGAGATGGTGTCTGCCATTCAAATGGAAGCTCCTGAACACAGGGACACTTCGTACTGTCCTGGTCACTCCATGCTAAAAAAAAATAGTATCCCTTGTACTGTACTGAGATAGGTTTGTTCCTTTAAAAGAGTGGCATTAATATGGCTTTTTCTGAGAAACAAATAGTCATGTATTTTATTAGACCTTAATTAATCCATCTTGAACTGGCCCGGTTCCTAGTACGCAAATTCTCCAGCTCATTGTTGGATCCAGCTAAAAACAAGCATGTCTTCTTGGAAATCCTAATATGCCTTGAATTGTTCCATTATTCCTAATAATATTCCAGAGGCTTGTAAATGCATCAGGAAGGAACAGATGCAGGCACCTGAATATAATGGTCGACAGGAGAGAAGGCCCAGCTGGCCAGCGTCCAGGCCTAACATCCTGTATAAAAAAGAGGCTGTCCAAAATGTTTGCTGGGGGGCTTCCTTTTCAAAGAAGCAACAAGGTAGACCCACCCAAGGTATGAACCTTGGATGCTGAGTCTTCTCTTGAGGTGAGCACAACTTAGGTGATGTCTTCGATTCCTTTACAAGGAAGCAAAGCCCCATACGATCGTCTCACCAATCGCTACTTTACTTTATTATTTATTTATTATTTAATAAATAAAACCCCTGGTGATCAGGGTTTCATACGCCAATGCAGCAGAGTCAAATTAAAACAAACAAACCCGGACGCAGTTTTCTGAGAGAAACAAATGTACTGTTGCGTGACAGTCGTTACTACAGGGTGTCTTGTCTCGGAACAGAAAGCGGGAACCAAGAATGACAAGGGAAAACCCTACCCCAGCACCAGGTACAGGATTGTCACGCTTAGCACCCGTTCCGGGGGAGTGGTTGAGACAAGTTTCAGTAGTTGCGCAACGGACGTGAAGTAAAAAAATTTTTGTACCGCTCCTAATCGCAACACTAACAGAGACAAAATGAACGCGAAGTAACTGCCAAGGATGATTAGGGGAGAAGAAACCAAGCCCTGTGAGGAAAGAGTGAAACCACTGGGCATGTTTAGCCCAGAGAAAAAGACTGAGGGGAGATAAGAAGGAGAGCATTTTCCAAATTCTATGATGATTGCCCCACGGTGCGTACCTTGCGTAGAACACACAAGGCACCCGTGCTTTAAATGAAATGTCAAGAGCAGCACCATCTCATGGACCGCCTCCATATGAAAATTAGCACCAGTGACACCAAACTGCCCTTTTTTATAAGCACATCCACGCAGGCGGAACATTTTTGCATAGACACAAGCGGCCTGAAGGACTATACGCCAGCCTTCCTCCTGGACCAAAACAGGCGTAATCAATGCGCTGCGACGCGGCTGGCGAAAAGGTAGAGATTAGCCCGCTCCTCGATGGAGCCTTGAGAAATAAATAACCAACAGCTAACCAGGTAATTTGAATCCATTTCATGGCCAGTGGGGCAAATCTGTCCCAGTTCTGTTGCTGCATACCAAGCAGTCCTTTAAGATCCCGTATAACTTGCAGACCTCAATCAAGGGTTTTCAAAAGTGATGCCTGACATCTGCATCTCAGTGCAGGTGATGTTCTTGGACTGAAACTGAAGGCTACATGTGTGCAATCATACCACATGGAAGCCAGGATATCGGCTACTTGAGACCCTATTGAAAACAAGCTTCCTCTCTCCACCCCTCCCCCGGAAAAAAAAAAGGGATGGAATGAGTGGGGTGTGAGTTGATCCTTTTCCTATTGATCCTTTTTCTATCAGCTATTGAAACAACAACACCTACGTTGTTTCTGAATCGACTCGCCACTGTGACTTAAGTATGATTTGACAGCAACTCTGTGTTGCCAGCGAGCCTTCCTGGCTTTCAATGAAATCAAGATCCCTCATCCTGTCCCTAGGTTTTCCAGCAGGTCTTTGGGAATAAGAAATGACCAAGCGGCCATAATAGAATATAGACATTTCTGATTTAGGACAACCCTTTTCCAAAGGGTTTTCTGGGTTAGAAAACTCAGAGGTGGTTTCCCATTCCCTCCTTATAAGGCAGTGGTTCTCAACCTGGGGGTTGGGACCCCTTTGGGGGGGGGGGTCAAACGACCGTTTCACAGGGGTTGCCAAGAGCCAGTGAAGAAAAAGGCACAAACGGCTTGGGTCTGGAGGAGGAGGGGGAGGAAGGGGGGAGAGTGAGTTACAACTTGATAGGTTGGAGGGGATGTCAGTCAATGGCACTGGAGGCTGTGATTGGCTGAGGGTGCCTGTAGAGGGAAGTTCTCTATGGCACCTGCAGCAGTGGCCTGCCAAAGGAGGCTTGTGGTCTCTTCCAAGCAGGGCAAGGGGGTTACCCACCACAACATGAGGAACTGTATTAAAGGGTCGCGGCATTAGGAAGGTTGAGAACCACTGCTCTAAGGGGTGCCCTGGGACTGTGCAGCTCACCCAAGGCCACCCAGGCTGGCTTTTCTCCCAGAAGACCCAGTTGAGGAATCGAACTCCCGACCTCTGACTCTACAACCAGATCCCTCAATCAACGAGCTATCAAGAGCCAGTGGTTTGCATGAGTTATAATAATTAGAGATGGGCACGAAACGGAAAAAAAAATTCGTTCTGTTATCTGTTATTCGTTCTGTTAATTTAGGAACAAACCGAACAGAACCAGAACAAATGAGTTTGGTTACGTTCGGTTTGTTCCTCCCTGCTGGCAATGAGAGCCCAGCTGTCATCGCCAGCAGGGGAGGATTGTGAGAGCCCCATTCTCGCCTCTGCAAGTGGAGGCGAGGCCGCAGCTATCTCAATCTCCAATCTCCGCAGCGAGGGGGTGACAGATCGGTCAGGAGAGGAGTCGGAGACCATGGATCATTGCTGGAGAGGGGCCTGCGATCTGGGCTCAGCGCGCAGAAGCCGGATCGGAGCCCCCTGTCCAGCTCTCCGCCCCGGGAATGAGAGCCTGCCTGGCTGCCATGCATCGAGGCGGAGGGCATCTTCCCCATGTGGGATGACAGGGCTCTGTCATCCAGCGCGTGGAAGCGAGACCCCCATTTCCAAAAAAAGAAAAATGGAACGATTTTTTTTTTAAATAAAAAATTCGGTCCAAAAAATGGAAACGAAAGGAGATGGGCCACGAACAGAACGGAAACGGAACACAATTCTTCCATTTCATGCCCATCTCTAATAATAATTCTGCACAGACTGAGGGGTGGGGTGGGGATTGACACACAATATTGGGGACCTCCAGTTAGATGTTTATTTTTGCAAGATTTGATTGGGGAGGGGGAGATTTGCACAGAGAAAGATTGCCATCAGGGAAAAGATGGCCTTTCTCCCTGTTTATTTTCTCAGTCTCTGAGCTGTGCACACACACACACACACACAGGGAACACATGTGCCCCTTTATAGAACTGGGTGTTTGTGTGTCTGGGATAATTGTGCTTCGGGCTCAAACTGATCCTAGACTTCCTAATATGTCTTTCTCCCTCCCTCCCTCCATTATATTTCAATTGCACAGCTAACTTCTGTTAACCATAATTTAAAGCCTCCTATTCAACATTTCCTTGAATCATTCACTGCTTTTCCTTTCTGCCGCTCATCAAAATCCACCTGCCCAATTTAGACACAATTAAAATAAAATCAGGGGCATCAGCTACTGTTCTCGCAAGCCAAGATAGAAAACAAATAGCATAGTACATATGTATGTAATTTGGTGCCCGAGACATGGCTTGGGCTCCAATGGCTGTCCTAGTGAGGATGATGGATGTTGTCATCCAGTGCATACAGAGAGTATTTTTAAGAGTATTTTTACCCCGCCTTTCTCCTTGGAAAAGGACCCAAGGGGGCTTACAGTAATGAGAGATAATATACAGTCCAGTACAATTAAGACATGTTCAAGTATTTGAGAATGGAACTGAGGGACATCTTACAGCATTCAACATTACATTAAGGCAGCATGGTTATGAGTAGTCATAAACACAAAGTCTATGTGAACCGATAGATTCATATAAAAATACACATGGTAGTCCATCATTCAGGGAAAGTTTGCCTGAAGAGAAAGGCCTTTGCCTGTTTCCGGAAAGACAGCAGAGATAAGGCAGTCCTGGCCTCCAGTGGGAGGGAGTTCCAGAGTCTGGGCGCAGCAGCCAAGAAGGCCCTTTTCATGGGTTCCCATGATAAGCACCTGTGAGGGTGGCAGGATGGAGAGAAGGGCCTCTCCTGGTGACCTTAACACCCAAGCCGGTTCATACTGTGAGATCCGGTCTTTGAGGTAGCTTGCACCCAGGTCATATAGTGCTTTGTAGGTCAAGGTCAGCACCTTGAATTGTGCCCGGCAGCTGACTGGTAGCCAGTGGCACTGCTTTAATAGGGGTGTAATGTGATCTCTGTACCCCGCCCCAGTCAACAGTCTGGCTGCTGCATTTTGGACCCGTTTAAGTTTCCTGAGACTTTTCATTGGTAGCACCACGTAGAGCGTGCCCATTTAGGGAAGGCTGCAGAGCAGAACACCACGACGTGTTCTCTAAAACCTGTGTAGTACTAGTTTCCTCCTTTATTCAGCCCTGGTTAGGCCTCATCCTGAGCACTGAGACTAGTTCTGAACACAACGCTTCAAGAAGGATGCCAACAAATAGAGATGGGCACGAAACGAACAATTTTTCGTTTCCGTTTTTGTTTTTTCGTTTCATTATGTAACGAAACGAAAAACGAATTTTGTCTCTAAAATGAAACGAAACGAACAGAAACACCGGAAATTTTGTCGTGCATTTTGTTTCCGTTACTGCAATATGAGCGAATTGCTTAAAATCCTAAAAAAATCACAAAAAATGAAATAAATGGTAACAAAATGGTAACGAAATGAACGAAAACGAAAACAATTTTTTTGCAAAAATTCACAAAAAACGGAAATGAACCGAAGCGGACCCCCCCAAACGACAAACGACAAACGAAATGCCACTTTTTTTATTTGTGCCCATCTCTACCACTAAACTGAAGCAAGATCAGAGGAGGGCAACAAGGGTGATCAGGGGGTTAGACACCAAGCCCTAGGTGGAAAAATTGAAATGAAAAAGAAGACTGAAAGGAGAGTTATTTTCAAAAGATTAACAGGTAACCCTATAGAGGAGCAGGAGGATCTATTTTCAGTCACCCCCACGGTGCAGGGCACGTAATAATGAGCTCAAGTGACAGGAAGCCAGATTTAGGTGGAATATCAAGAAAAACCTCTTAACTGTTAGAGCAGTGTGACAATGGAACCAATAACCCTCTCACAAAATACCAGAACTAGGGGGATATCCACTCAAATTGAGGGCTGGAAGAGAGAGAACACACAAAAGAAAATATTTTTTTTTACCCAGCATGTTGTTAGTCTGTGGAACTCCCTCCCACAGGAGGTGGTGATGGCATCTGGCCTAGATGCCTTCAAAAGGGGGATTGGACAGATTCCTGGAGGAAAAGTCCATCACAGGTTACAATCCATGATGAGGATGTGTCATCTCCAGGGCTAAAACCAGGGTACTTCAAGGACCAGATGCAGGGGAGTGGTATCAGGAGACAGATATCTAGTGTCGTGCGCTCCCAGGGGCATCTGGTGGGGCCACTGTGAGATACAGGAAGCTGGACTAGATGGGCCTTTGGCCTGATCCAGCATGGCTCTTCTTATGTTCTTATATAAGTGCTGAGCACTCCCATGCTGGAGGCGTTCAAGTAGAGATGGGCACGAATAAAAAAAATGGCATTTCGTTTGTTGTTTGTTGTTTGGAGGGTCCGTTTCATTTCATTTCCTTTTTCGTGAATTTTTGCAAAAAAAATTGTTTTTGTTTTTGTTCGTTTCGTTACCGTTTCGTTACCATTTATTTCATTTTTTTGTGATTTTTTAAGGATTTTAAGCAATTCACTCATATTGCAGTAACGGAAACGAAACACACGAAAAAATTTCCGGTGTTTCTGTTCGTTTCGTTTCATTTTAAAGACAAAATTCGTATGTCGTTTCGTTAGCTAACGAAATGAAAAAACGGAAACGGAAACGGAAAATTGTTCGTTTCGTGCCCATCTCTACGTCCAAGAGAAAGTAACCCATCACCCGTCAGGCTGCCTTGGATCCCGCCGGGGGGGGGGTTGGACTCAATGTCCTTAGAGGCCCCTTTCAGCTGCATTATTCTAAGATTTTATGATTCTGTATTCCCTCCTCCCAGCAGCTTTAATATACTTTCTAAATCCAAACAGAAACAGCTTTTTTTGTGGTACAAGAATTTGTGTCGAATTACTGCTGTTGCTGAAATTTTTAAAAAAGAGAGACCATCTTGCTTGTCTCTAATCCAAGTGGGTTTCGGGAAATGGGTGGGCACCCACCTTCCCTGCCCCACTTCCTCCAGGCGATGTCTCTGAGTGGACACCCACCAGAGGGGTCAGAGCGCTGAACCATGAACCATCTGTGAAGCCAGTAAACGAACTAGGCCAAACCGCCAAACCAACTGGTTCATGCCCATCTCCAGCCGTATCTTGAATACTTTGGTTAGTTTTAGTTAGTTAAGCTGTTGTGAGCCACTTATGTGGAGAAAGTCAGTATGCAAATAACACAAACAAACAAAGAGCATAAAACCCGTAGTTGTGTTTTCAAGGGCTGAAAAGGACTGTGGAAATCAGGGCATGATGGAGATTGCTAATTCATAGAGTTGTCCTATGTTGGGGGCAACTTGATGGCACATAATAAAAACAACAAAGTGCTTTCACATGACCACTAAAATCTGCTGCAAAGTGCTTGCAGATGCAGAACATAAAATTGTTTTCTCACGAGCAGCGGACTTTATAAAAAATAAAGGGCGACCACACTTACCTAAGCATGAACCACAACTGAGGACTACAGCAAAGACACCATAACGAGGGTGAAAAGGTTTTGGAGCAGATTTTCCGTGTTCCTCAAGTAATGGTTTAAAATCCACAATGGAACAGTGACAAGGATTTTAACACCTCAAGACCAGATACTTGTAAAATGCGCTGGGTTGCACTTAAGTAGCCGTGGTTGTACTTTATTTTTTTAAAAGTCTGCTGCTTGTGGGGAAATGATTTTATGCTCCGCATCTGTGAGCACTTTGCACCGGATTTTAGTGGTCATGTGAAAGCAGTCCTAAGATCCGCTGGCAACTTAAATTCGGACAAGAGATCTTGGGGTTTGCTCCTCTTGCTGTGTTCCCACCCCTCCGCACTCCCTTGCTCCTGTCTGCGTGGGGGGAGGGAGGAAAAAAAGGGAGAAAAAAATGCAGGCTCACCTCTGCTCTGCCATCGGGAGCAGCCCCGGAAGCATTCTAGTCTGTTAAAGGGGCGGGGACAAAAAAAAACCAAGCAAACAAGGCGAGGAGAGCCCGGTACTCACTGCTTTGCAATCACATCAGAAATTTTTCACCTCTGGAGACCAGGTACTTGGAAAATGTGCTGGGACGCGCTTAGGTGGGCGTGGTCATACTTAATTTTTTTAAAAAGTGCACAGCTGGTGGGAAAACAATTTTAAGCTCCGCATCTGGGAGCCCTTTGCCTCGGATTTTAGGGGTCGTGTAAAACCGCCCCTTGTCGCTGTTACGATGTGGATTTTAAAACGTTACTTGAGTCTGTGGGAACAGAGAAAATCCGCACCAAAACTTTTTCACCCCCGTTATGTTGTCTTTGCTGTGGTTCTCAGTTGTGGGATCAGAACGGTTGCAGATTTTCAAAACGTGACCATGAGAACATCCGATCTGTGACATCAACCACGTGACCACTCCGGGGGTGTGTGTGATCTGGATTAAAGTTTGCTGCGGATTTTCGTGGTCGTGAGAAAGCAGCCTAAAACTTATGGAAACAGATACAATGCTGGTGGTCAGATGGAAAGATAGCAAGAGACTCCGGAGATCTACAGTCAATCAGGAATTTGAACCACAATGCCCATAATTCAAGCCCAACACTGCCCGTTCAATGCCCTTGCACTGCATAATTCAAGCTCAACACTGCCCGTTCAATGCCCGTTCACTACCTCTAGGTAGCCAGAACAAACAGCGCCCACTTAATGCATGCCCCGTGCATGCCTCCTGCAGGTCGCCTTGATTTCAGGGAAGTCCGTTCACTCACCTCGGTCTGCCCCGTGCTACATGTTAACATTATTCATTGTGCAGCGCAGCAAACTGGTTCTCTTTAGCAGCTGTTGGCAGACTTCTGGAAACATCTCCCCAGCCCAGGCACACAGGTGGGAGACCAGTCAATCACATCCTGGAGACCTGTTAATAGGATCTAGTCTCTCCCACTGCAAGACAGATACAGTACTCCCTCCACCCCCAGCGACAGTGTCGGGGACTTGTATGCCAGGAAGCCAGTGCTTTAGATCAGCAGAGGACCGAGAGCATCTTTCCAAGTGAGATGTTGGTCTCTTTCCGTACCACGAACTCCTGGAGTCGACGGGACTGCCGGCTCTTCCTTTTGTTGGTTTTGCCGTGCCTCGTAAGTAGACTCTTTGAAAGACTGGCCTGCGTTGTTTTCTTGCTTGTGTGCGCTTCTGTTAGCGGCAGGCGCTGGTGTGATCTCCCTCTTTTGGGCACGCCGTTTTTTCTGAAGACGCTGACACAAGGGCCAAGCGGTCCATTCTTTTGCCAGTTGTGAGCACTTTAGTTGGGTGAGAGTGAGGCAGCGGGGGCCGCCAGTCGTCTTTCTCAGAAGTGCTAGAGAGATGAGAAAACAATTGGAGAAAACTGGGGGAGGCAGGAACCGTGAACAGCTTTGTCCTGAATTAATGACGGGATAGGACTATTATATTGGGATAGAAGCTGGTTGAGCATTGCTTATAAAGCATAGCTTGCAAAAGGGGTGGGGGGGAATAAGTGGTTGAATATGTACTTTTGTAGGCAGAAAAAACCAAATTTAGTCTTGAGAATTTCCACATAAGACCAGGAATGAGTTTGGATTGTTGCTTTTACTTGGCCCCAACAATTCTGGACAACACCTCTGAAATTAATGCAAGGGTTGGGAGCATTATCCAACTTCTCTACAGATCTGGTCTCTCTTTTGGTTCTGGCATGACAGGGAAGGAATATATCTTTGAGCAAATGAGTTTGCCGAAATGCAAGGGCAGAATTCTCCTCTCTCCTTAGGTTCATAGCATCAGAGACTCATAGAATAATTTCATGGAGAGGAGCAGGGTAAAATAATAATAATAATAATAATAATAATAATAATAATAATAATAATAATAATAATAATAATAATAATAATAATAATAATAATAATAATAATAATAATAATA
>JAHTLZ010003542.1:80729545-80743567 GCA_023846285.1 Phrynocephalus versicolor
GGTCCCTCCTCTGAACAGACTACCCAGCAAGTCTTTGAAACGGGCTCTCCTATCTCCCCTCAGTCTTCTTTTCCCCAAGGCTAAATGTGCCCAGTTCTTTCAGTCTTTCCTCACAAGACTTGGTTTCCGGTCCCCTGATCATCCCGGTTGTTCCCCCTCCTGAACATGCTCCAGTTTGCTGGTGTCCTTATTAAAGTTGTAGAGTCCAGAATGGGACACAGCCCTCTGCATGAGGCCTCACCATTGCTGAAGAGAGTGGGGTGAGGACTTTACCGGATTAGGAGACTATGGCGGTTACTTCACGTCCACTTTGTCTCTGTTAGTGTTGCACTTAGGAGCGGTACAAAAAAAAGTTACTTCACATCCGTCGTGCAACTACTGAAATTTATCTTGACCACGCCCCCAGAATGGGTGCTAAGCATGACAATCCTGTACCTGGTGCTGGAGTAGGGTTTTCCCTTGTCACTCTTTGTTCCCGCTTTCTGTTCTGAGACAAGACACCCTCCTATAGTAACGACTGTCACGCAACAAAACATTCATTTCTGTCAGAAAACAGTGTCTTTTTTTAGAAATTATTTTGACTTTTCAGAAGCGAAATATCAAAAAAGAATATTTTAAGCCCCCCCCCCCAGGAAAAGGAAGCTAGACAAATTCAGTGTTTGTCACGGTACAAGACCATGAGGTGACACTTGTCACGAGACAAGTTATCACGACCATGGGAACACTGAAACAGGGACAAAAAAACCATGTGATTGCGACCAATGCTGTCACGGTACAAAACTAGTCACGGAACAAAGAAGGACATGAAGTAACCATCTATATGTTTCTTAAGGCAGCCTAAAATAGCATTGGCCTTTTTCGCAGCCACATCACACGGTTGGCTCATATTCAGCTTGTCGATTCGAAAGTCAGAGGAATAAGGGGAATGGCAAGGGGCGGGTGTAGGCTTACACGGGATGACATTTGGTGTTGTTATGTGCTCTCCCGTAAAATAAAGTGCTCATGATGCAGTGTGCCAGAAGAGTGTGCATATGAATGGCGAGGGGAAGATCTTTGCTGTACACGGTGTGACTCCAAGATAAACAAGGAAGTGATTTTGAAATTTTTCCTGAATATTTATACTACTGGTGTGGAAATCATCTGACCACCTGTTCGGTTTCGCTGTGTTTTGATCCCTTGGGTCTCGTTTGTTTGTTTTTTTACTTAAAAGAGCAGGTCAGTGTGCAGAAAGGAGAAGAACAGCAAAGCGAAAATCCAGAAAGGAGATTTAGCGCTGTATTCCTCTACGTTATATATGTGTGGCTTATTTTTAAACGTACCAACATGTACAGAAAGTGTGTTCCTTTCCAAGAAAATGCCTTTAAAGGTGAATTTATGCATTTCTGACCAATAGTTATTCTGATCAAAAGGGGGCAGCTTTGCTGGTGCAAGGGAATTACGAGGAAAAGTCGCCACATGGGTAATTTCCCTGCCTTGCATATAAGATTTCCAGAATTTCTTGGAATTAAGCAAATATTATTAATATTTGGAGGTGATGGTCCAGACAAGGGATTACCAAGAGGACTTTTGAAACCCTCATTCTAGGAAGAAGAAATGTCCACATCTATGAGCCAAAAGGGTGATGTGGCCACTAAAAAAGGCTAATGATATTTTAGACTGCATTAACAGAAGTTTAATTTCCAAATCCTGGGAGATGCTTGCTTCCCACCCCACATTTAGCATTGGTTAGGCCTCACCCTGAGTCTCGTGTCCAATTCTGGACCTTGTACTTCAAGAAAGATGCTGACAAACAGGAACATCTTTGTTTTAAAGTTGTATCAGTTGTGGGTTGCCTTGGGTCCCCTGTAAATAGAGGGGCAGATATAAATAATAAAAATAAATAAATATTAAATATGATATGGTGTAAACAAGGAGGATAGGACACTGAAGAACCAGAGGGAAAGAGATAGGAGAAATGTATCATATGTATTTTTTAAAATAATTTTTGATGCATTATCTAAAATATTTGTCTTTTCTGATATGCCTTTTGTTGCACCATATATATATATATATATATAATCCTCCTTGTTACACCATATCATATGTAATATTTATTTATTTTTATTATTTAAATGCTGCCCCTCTATTTACAGGAGACCCAAGACAACCTGCAAGTGATGCAAATTTAAAACAAAGATGTTCCTGTTTGTCAGCATCTTTCTTGAAGTGCAGTGTCCAGAATATTTATTTATTTATTTATTTATTTGTTTGTTTGTTTGTTTATTTATATAGCTTGTATGCCGCCCACTACCCAGCGGTCTCTGGGTGCCTGACAATCAAAATAAACAATTAAAACATCAAAATTACAATAAAATCATATATATGGGACATACAGTGGTATGGCATGGCTTTCCAGCACTGAGGCACCTGGGGCAGGACAGGTATTGGGGGAGACGATAGGTCATGTGCCCCCCACACAATGCATGGGGGGATGGGGTTTGGGAGCAGAATGGGGGTAGCCCCCAGGAGAAGAAAGGATTTTGACTTCGGGGGGGTGGAGAGAAGTGCATAAGGAGCACTGTGGGAGTATGCTAAGAAAGGCAGCCTGTGATCCCCTAAGAATTTTGTGCCCAGGGCAACCACCGCTCTACACCCTCTCGATATTTCGCCACTGGAGGGAGAAATTTGTTGTGCGAATTACTCGTTTGGAGGGAAAATGCCAAAGGAAGGTAAGATCCCCCCAACCCAGTATGCCTAGGTTCTTCCTTTCTTTCCACTTCCAGGGGCTTGGGCAGTCTTACCCGGAATGTGACTCCATCACAGAATGGAAGAAAAATGAAACGGATTGCCTCAGACAGATCCGTCAGCACGTGAACGAAACTGCAGGTACCCCAGGAGTGGGAACGTTTTGGGAGGTGGGTGGATGATATTTATGGGTCTGCCTTGGCTGCACACAGAGAGACGGAGCCTTCATTTCCATATGCAGCAGGACTGCAATATCTGCGGGGATTCATTCCAAGGCCAAAGCAGATTCACACGGGACAATTTATCCATTCAAACCTCTGAGCATTGTAGTAGGGGTCTTCAGGTCAGAGGGTCCGGTAGCCGGTTGAGCAATTGTAACACAGGAGTCAGGTCAACATGAAATTTCAGCAGCCATAAATATTCTCCATTAGAGATGGGCATGAATAAAAAAATGGCATTTCGTTTGTCGTTTGTCGTTTGGTGGGTCCGTTTCGGTTCATTTCCGTTTTTCATGAATTTTTGCAAAAAAATCGTTTTCGTTTTCATTCATTTCGTTACCATTTCGTTACCATTTATTTCAATTTTTTGTGATTTTTAAAGGATTTTAAGCAATTCACTCATATTGCAGTAACAGAAACGAAACGCACGACAAAATATCCGGTGTTTCTGTTTGTTTCGTTTCATTTTAGAGACAAAATTCGTTTGTCATTTCGTTACATAGCAAAATGAAAAAACAAAAACGGAAATGAAAAATTGTTCGTTTCGTGCCCATCTCTATTCTCCATATTTCAGGCTGCAAGAGAATATGGGACCGATTGCTGTGCTGGCCGGATACGAGTCCTGGACAAACACTCACCTTTACCTGCCCAGGGATCCTCCTCCACTTCACCAAGCAGCCAGGTGAGGAGGGTTGTGACCGCGGTTGGCCCTCGCTGTGCAGTTCCATTGGCTTTTAGGTGTCCTTCGTGCGCCTCCATTCCAATCCTGGCTCCCCTCTTTTCTGTGTTTAACGTATGGCCTCATCCTTCCCCTGCTACGTCCAAGATGGCTATGTGTTAGTAGGGTTGCGAGTTTAGCAGTATCTCGTTCTGTGAGATTCAGTGTCCCGGACCATGCGTCTGTATCCTTCTGATGTCATAGGGACCAGATGCTACAGATGATGGTGGTGGTAGTAGTAGTAGTGGTGGAGGTGGTGTGTGTGTGTGTGTGTGTGTGTGTGTGTGTGTGTGTGTGTGTGAGAGAGAGAGAGAGAGAGAGAGAGAGAGTTAATGGGTACACAAATCGAAATGGAACTTTTCATGTTTCATGGACTCCATAATTTGGCAGAGACATAGTGGCTTAATTATATTAATGAAAGCCCCAAAGCAGCAGGGAGTTAGAATGATCCCTCGGTCATCACCTTAGAACTGAAGAACTGTGTGGGGAACCTTTCTCTGTGCGGTATGCTTCCTGGGGGGTTACAGTGGAAGGCACACCATCCTGACCCTGCCACATGGCATATCTAGGGGGAAGTGACCTTCTGTTTCCTCTTCACCTTTGCTTTGAGGCAGGACAAAGGCTAAAGGGCATTTGCTCCCTTGTAGAGGTGATGTTTTCATTAGTAATCCAATCTCAGCTGGCTCTGAGAAACGGCATCTCTCTCTCTCTGTTTGTGTGCTTTCTTTGCTCTCCTAAAATCAGTTTGTTTGGCACTTTCCCAGCAAAGTCCCACAAAGTCCCCCTGTGGACCATCCAGTCCAACCCCTCCCGAGGAGGCACCATGGGGGAATCGAACTCCCAACCTCTGGCTCCGCACCCAGATATCTCAACCATTGAGCTACCCAGCAGTTCCTCCAAAGCAGATGATGACGGCTAGGACGGTAGCGTTCCCCTTCTTCCCTATGATTTCAGGGCCGCAGCCTAGGTTAGAGCCTCTTGGGTCACTTCTTGTGCTCCCGTGCAAGTACAAGGAACAGGTAGGGTGTCTCATAGGATCTCTATATAGGATGGCTTTGGGTGTCTGTATTTGTCTACCCTGTTAGCTCTGCTAGCCTCTTGACAAAAGATACCTTTCAGGGGTGGTGGTAAGTCCTAGAATCTCTACTGGCCCTGCTCAATTTGGGAGGATTCTGGGAAGTCTGTAGTCCCCAAAGTAGCTTTCCCAAGCTCTGAGGATCCATGTGAGGATTTGCGATGGGACACAGAGTATTCACATGTTGCTCTTCTGTTATGCATTGCTTCAGCTTCTCATTATATCCGTTAAAAAAGAAAGAAAAATCCCATGACCTGAACCAGAGTGATAAAAAAAGAAACCCAGAGAAATCCAGAAATCAGGAATTCATTGCACCTGCTGACTCTGTTTTCCTCCCATAGGCACAGTTAGAAGAAGCTGCACCACTCAAGGCTGGTCTGACCCTTTCCCACCATATTCCATTGCCTGCCCCATGGAGGATGAGGTTACTCTCGGTGAGGTGCGTAGAGCTGCATGAGCGATGGAAATAACCAGGGGTAGGACGCTGACATCCTCCATCCTGGGAGTTCCCCCTGTCTTACCTATCTCTGAAGATCCTCAGTCATCCAGGGGAAGTTATCTGGAGGCTGAGTCAAGGCAACTGGACTTTGTTTCTTGATTAAGTCAAAATGTCTGTGAAGATTCTCAGTCATCCAGGTGAGTTTATCTGGAAGTTGAGTCATGGCTACTGGGCTTCTTTTTCTTGAGAGATAGAAACATTTTGCTGTTCATCCAAACAGCTTCATTGGATGAACAGCGAAACGTTTTTATCTCTCAAAAAGAAGTCCAGTACCCAGATTTGACTTCCAGATTAAGTCAAAATGTTGTGCTACATTTTGGAGCCTTGTGGTGCAGTGGTTAAATGTCTGTGCTGCAGCTATAACTGTGCTCATGGCCTGGGGTTCAATCCCAGGTAGCAGGCTCAAGGTTCACTCAGCCTTCCATCCTTCCGAGGTCAGTAAAATGAGTACCCAGCTTGCTGTGGGGAGGCAATGTGTAGCCTGCATAATGTAATTAAAAACTGTAAACTGCCCTGAGAATATTTGAAGTGGTATGGGGCGGTATATAAGCAGAACACTTTGCTTTACTCATCCAAGTAGCTTCTTCAGTCTGAGGAAGGTTGGAAGGAGACCTCCGATTTAGCCTCCACCTGGTTTTCACTTCACCCTGGTCTGAAGAGGCTCCTTAGATGGACAATGGCCATGGGTATGTGTGAAAGTCACAGCTCTGCAGCCAATCCCAACACCCATTAAGGCTAGGTCATTAGCGGTGGCCTTCCTGGTGGAGGTGTGATTATTCTGAAACACAAGATAGAGGAGAGAAGCTCCTTCTGCGAGCTTCATGTCCTCGAGGGCCCAAGAGTCAATGATCTCTCCCAACGGACAGCCACGTTGGTTATCAGATAACGGGTAGACCACCCTGCCTGCCCCTGCCAGTTAACAACAGAGATCGTTGCTTCAGCTTCTCAGAGTGGCAAGGCGCGGGGATGTTCCTGCCTTGGAACCTCTGACATATTCTGCACAGGCTTTCAAGAGCATTGTGCTGACTATCCAAGGAGTCCCAGAATCACGGCATTGGAAGGGGCCTTATAAGGCCATTGAGTGCAACCACCTACTCAAGGCAGGAATCTGCACTTGCCAGGTCCCATGGCTGTGGCCATGATGGGTGGGGAAGTCCCTTCTGTCTTGTTATGGCTACTCTATGAATGAATGACCACCCACGAATATTTTTTCTCTCGATGCCCTTTCCCCCTCCTGCAGTTCTTGGTTCACACACTCGTTCTGTGTCTCTTGTAGTTGTCCTACTGGTCCACCATCAAAACCATCTACACGGTGGGCTACAGCATCTCCACCACCTCTCTGGCCACAGCCATCACGATCCTTGTTGCATTCAGGTGGGTTCGTAGGATCCTCAGAAGAAGAATTCGGGGAGGGGAAAGCCATTGGGTGAGGGGCAGAGGAGGTTCTGAAGGATGGCATTTGCAGTCCTCTCTACAGCCGGTAAGCTGGGCTGAGCCAACCCTTTTGCTCTTTAAAAGAAAAAAGAAAAGGCCAAGCACACAGCTGTTTTTAAGCAAGCAGTCTCAAAAAGAGGGAGGGAGGAAGAAAGAAAGAAAGAAAGAAAGAAAGAAAGAAAGAAAGAAAGAAAGAAAGAAAGAAAGAAAGAAAGAAAGAAAAGGGGGGCATAGCACAAAAGGAAAACGCGAGTGGGAGGGCAAAGGAAAGCAAGATACCAGTCACAGATTCATAATGTGAAACTGAAGTTCCTTACCCTGATGGAGCTGCTGATGGAGGCTTTAAGGCTTTTATACTCCCCCTCTCCCTGGCTTTTTAAAAGCATGATTGCATTCTAGTACTTACAACATTTTTACAAATCACCCTTCATTGACATGTTCCATTAAAAGGTCGGCCCATCCAGTGGTCAATATATTGCAGCCTAGACATACCTCTTACATTTTGTCATTTTCTCTCTGTAGGAGACTCCGTTGCCCAAGAAACTATATCCATGTCCACCTGTTCCTGACCTTCATCCTGAAAGCCTTTTCTGTCTTTATTAAGGATGCCGTTCTGTTCCACACAGAAAGCATGGATGATTGCAACCTTTCCACGGTATGATTATCCTCGGCCCCAGCAAAAAACTGGATGAAAATCCATGTGTGTTGAACTATGGTAGTACACAAGTAGTGCTGACGTCATTTAGGGATAATATTAGTGCTTGGTTCAGGTTGCCGGAGGGAAATCTCAGCATGTGTTTAATTAGGATTGCCATTGCTTATTTTCCCTAAGAGGGTCCTCACCTCCAACGTCTGCATGGCGAACAGATTTAACACAACAGCCGTACCATTTGAACGATGACTGGTCAAATGGGGAGGATGTTTGCTTTCAAAGGATTTTACAAAATTTGCAATTTTCGCCATTCACAGAGAAAGCTTGAGGTTGCAAGCAAATGTGTTAATTAGAGATTGGCCCGAAAGTGAACCACGAGCCAGAATCACCAACAAATTGGACTGGTTTGTGGCTGTTTCGTGAACAAGTTCGGGGATCGTGCTTTGTCAAAGCAAAACAAAGATTGGAATCATTTCCACCCGAGTGGTTTTGTTTTGTTCACTAAATGGTGGTGCCTGCTCCTTCCCACTGCCTCATCACCTCCCCACCGGAGGCTACCACCACCTCTGCCATCCTCAAAGGCAATGGGCCAAGGAAGTGACAGGGGTGGCAGGAGCAGGTAGGGAGATCATGGGGGCAGTGGGAAGGGGGCGAGGTGGTGGTAGCACCCTTGGATGCATGTTCCAGAAAAAGGAACCGCAAATTTACTTGTTTTTCGGGGGGTTTGCAGTAGTTTGTGGTTCATGGGTTTGACAATTTGTGCTAATCACTAACGTTAATTTATCCTATCCTGAACTGACAGTCAGGTTCATGAGGTGACTCCTCCCATCTCTTATATTGAGAGGTGTTCTTGCTTCTTCCACCCAATGATGGTGGGGTACAGTCTCCCTCGATACATGCAGTAAGCTAGCCTTGTGAACAACTGCAGGACAAGGAAGGCTGCCGGAGACCCCGTTGGGTGGGGAGTCAAGGAGTCCCAAGAACCCAGATAGCTTTGAGTCATCTTGATGGTGACATTCAGAAAAAAAATATTTAGCTAGCATGTTGTTAGTCTGTGGAACTCCTTGCTGCAGGATGTGGAGACGGCATCTGGCCTAGATGCCTTTAAAAGGCGATTAGACTGACTTCCGGAGGAAAAGACCATTGCAGGTGACAACAAGCTATGATGGAAAGACGTGTTCTCTCCAGGCTTAATAGAAGGCCACTTCAAAATGCCAGAAGCAGAGGAGTAACATCAGGAGACAGGTCTCTAGTTGTCTCCTGGGCTTCCAGAGGCATCTGGTGGGGCCATTGGGAGATACAGGAAGCTGGATTAGATGAGCCCTTGGCCTGATCCAGCAGGATTTTCCTTATGCTCTTATGTTAAGCCATGATGGGGCAATGTGTTATCTCCAGGCACCTCCAAGTATCAAATGGAGGGGAGTAGGATCAGAAGACAGGTCTGCTGGGACCATTGTGACTAGGTGGGTCCTTTGGCCTGAAGGGCTCTTCTTAGGTTCTTATTAGAGATGGGCACGAAACGAACAATTTTCCGTTTCTGTTTCCGTTTTCTCATTTCGTTACGCAACAAAACGACAAACGAATTTTGTCTCTAAAATGAAACAAAACAAACAGAAACACCGGAAATTTTGTCGTGCGTTTCGTTTCCGTTACTGCAATACAGGTGAATTGCTTAAAATCCTTAAAAAAATCACCAAAAAATGAAATAAATGGTAATGAAATGGTAACGAAACGAACGAAAACAAAAATGATTTTTTTGCAAAAATTCACGAAAAACGGAAACAAACCGGAACGGACCCTCCAAACGACAAACGAAATGCCATTTTTTTTATTCGTGCCCATCTCTAGTTCTTATGTTTTCCATGCAAATGAATACCTTCTGAGTGTGACTTAGGGTCCCGTGTCTTCTGCTCCTCAGACAGAATGCAAGATCTCGATGGTCTTCTGCCACTTCTTCACGATGACTAATTTCATGTGGCTGTTGGTGGAGGCCCTGTATCTCAACTGCTTGCTGCTGGCATCCTTCCCGCATGGAAGACACTATTTCTGGTGGCTTGTTCTCTTCGGCTGGGGTAAGGAAGGTGGGGGGGCGTGTGTGCGCTCTCCCCCACCTTAAAGCAGAGCCATTTTCTTTTCCCAGGTAGATCAGTAGCCCTTCCAAAATCAGCTTTAGGGTACACGTTCCCTTGTGTCTTGGACGGTTACCTCACGTCCATTCTCGTCCCGGGAGGAAGTTTGTTGCGTGTTGATGTTGGTTGCGGTCATGTGGTCTTCTTCCGGTTCTGTCCCTGTTCCCGTGTACGCATGGGCGTGATGGATGATACCGGCATGACTGTTACCGCAAGTCGTAGTTCCGTGATGAGATGTGAAATTCCATGCCTTTGTTCTCCATTTTTTTTTCATCCCGACCTTCCGTTTTTCAATGTTTCAATTCTATGAAGCCTTGCCTTCAATGCGTTATGGAGCTAAGTTTGAGGCATTTGTCTTTTAATCTCTCTGCACTGTGTTGCTGACTCCATAGGGAATGTACTGGAGACTGGCACTTCATACTCCTGCCACTAGATGGAGAATGGCACGTTGCGTGATGAGCCTTACCTCATGGGCACTCATCTTGGAATGAAAAGCGTGGCGAGCAGATTCCTGAGGCCAGGGAGGGGAACATCTTATCCCCCTTAAATTGCAGTTCAGGGGGCATGGTCGGGACAAACTCCCCTCGCCTCAACCCACAATGGACATGTGGTTAGATTACTTCATACCAGTCCTAAGCAGGACTATGAACAGCGATGAGATGGATGTGAAGTATCAGCCTTGCTTTTATAAAGGAAAGAGTGTGGGTCTTTTCCCTGCTCCATTTTTCTGATGTGTGAGGAGTTTTTTTTTTAGTTTGCTTTAAAATTCTTCTCTGAGAAAATTTGCACAAATCGCTCAATGGTTTTTGCACAAGAAAATATAGGTGCAAACTACAAGTGTGCGCCAATCTACCTTATAAATGAAAGAGACCCACAAACAAAGAAATGCGAGCTGAAATCCCTCCTGTAATGCCTTCTTGGAAGAAAAAAATATGCATTTACCTAGCGAGCACAGAAGAAGGACCTGGAGGCTGAGAAGAGTATAAACGTCCTTTATAAACGTTCCTTTTTTAAGCCTGACGTTTTCTGCTTTGGCCCCTACCGCACTTTGGTTTCCAATCACTTTTCCCTATAGTCAAATCGCCTTAATTTGTAAAGGAAAAACACAAGAGTTCTGCACAGACACATTGTGGAGATCTTGTGGGGAGGCAGGTGGGGAGAGAATTAAACCATATTTTAATTCTTCTGCAGTAGCCGAGAAGAATCTTGCAGGGCTTTAAAACCCTTCATAAAGTTGTCTCATTTAGAGAATATTCTCCTGTACTCCAGACAGCGTTTTACATTTGTTGCCTCTGTTGTAATGAAGTAAAATCATGTTAATAAAGATGGTTGAATGGCTCCATTTGAATGGCACCATCTAGGACAGTGATGGCAAACCTTTTAGGGACCGAGTGCCCAAATTGCGATTCAAAACCCACTAATTTTTCGCAAAGTGCCAACACAGCCATTTAACCCGAATACAGGTGGCTGTGAAGGGGCGATGTTGGGTGCCCACAGAAAGTGCTCCGAGTGCCACCTTTGGCACCCGTGCCATAGGTTTGCCGACACTGATCTAGGAGATAGTGTTAGGTTAGCAAAATGGGTAAAGAACAGAGACCATGCTTCGTTTTTAAAAAATTCTCACTTCATCCTCTGCCTTCCCACCTGCCAACGACAGTCTATGTTTGAGAAACTTCTGCATAATTTTAAAGTGGAGAATTTTAAAATCGTAGTGGCCAAAGTTGTATCTGTGTAAGTCTGTGCAAACATCGCAGTATGAAACGGAAAACAAAAACCAAAGCAAATGTTGTGACATTTTAAATATTAACTGCTATATTTTAGCATAAACTTTTGTGGAACATATTTACTTCTTCAGACATATGAGTCAGAATACCGAGACGAAGGCTTTAAGATAAAGGGACATTGGTTTCTGGTTGTACTTCACATATAGTAATGGTTTAAGACCCCTGTTTGGCACTTAGTTCTTTTGAAGCTTGGTTCTGTAAACAGCAACAACACATAAAGAAAATGACAGTAGAAACAACATTTGGTAGTATAAAGGATGACAGAATTTACATTTTAACCCTTGTTCCATAAAGATGAGTCTGGTTAGTTGGGATGGAATATAACAACAAAAACATTACATTTGGTAATGGCTTGAGTAATCTTGGCTAATATTTCATCTGTTGAGATGGGAGTCCAGCACATGTATATATTTTATCTCAGCTGTTTCCCTCTGGATTCTTGTTCTGTAATTAAAGATACGAGTGGGAAATATGCGTTGATAAGCATCTTTATTTTATTACTTATTTTCCGTCCTCCAGGTGTTCCAGCCTTCTTTATAATTCTATGGATCTTACTGAAGGTGCATTTTGAAGATAATCTGTAAGTCATGGTTTCTCTTTGAAGTTATAATATGGGGGTCAGGGTGACGGTTTGTACGGAGGCATAGAAGAATGGTGCGAAGTCCAGGCTTGCATAGATTCTGGGACATTAATATATATGCATGGTTGCTTATTGGGGATCAGGTCTGATGCCAACCTAGCATCAGAACTGCTAAAAAGGGATAGACAGTTAGCTGGTTTGCTAAAAAGGGATAGACAGTTAGCTGGTTGACTGTGCCAACTCTGTAAAGAATTGCAAAAACTTGCTATAAAATATGTCTGGGGGATTCTGTGAACATCTATCCAAAAAATAAGAATGATGGATGGATGGAAGGAAGGAAGGCGAGAGAGACAGGGGGAAGGAAGGAAGGAAAAAAGGAAAAAAGGAAGGAAGAAAGGAAAAGAAAGGGGAAAAATAATTATAGCATTTTGAAAAGCTGCTGTTCTGCAAAAATGCCACTTATTTTCCTAATATTGCTACTGATGGGGGGGGGGGTTGCTGATCTTTTGGCTGTTGCACGGCACTGAAAAATTGTGCAGCACTTGAAAATTATTTCATGACTACATGAGAAGCACACAACGTTGATGCTGACGATGAAGAGGTTTTATTCGCCTCGGTTCAATTATTGATCCAAATGGAGGCTGCAGACATGAAACCAGGAGACCAAGACTCAGAATGGCCACAATGGAGGATGTAGAAAAGCTCATCAAATGAAAGGATTTCTCAAACTGGAGATCATCCACACTCTCGTATTTCTGATCGCCCTGTGTGGGTGGGGAAGCCGGACAGTGAAGAAAGCTGAGAGGGGAAAAGATTATTTACAGTGGTACCTCGGATAACGAATTTAATTCATTCTCTGAGGCAATTCATTATCCAAAACATGGTTTCCCATAGGAATGAATGGGAAACCAATTAATCTGTTCCAGGGCCTAGGAAAATGACACAAACACCTGGTTTTTTGCTCAAAACTCTTTATACAGTGCACTTTAAAGATACAGATATGAAGCAGCCCAGGATAACTCTTTTTTACCTATGCATGCTGGAAATTTGTTATCTGAGGCAGCCCATAGGGAAAATTTGTTATCTGAGGCAGCCCATAGAGAAAATTCGTTATCCGAGGCAGAATTATACCTAGAATTCCGTTTCATTTTCCAAAGCAGCCCATAAAATTTGTTATCCGAGACAGATCTATACCTGGAAATTGTGATTTGTTATCCAAAAAATTCATTATCAGGGGCATTCGTTATCCGAGGTATTACTGTATTTGAAATGTGGTGCCGGAGCAGAGCTTTGCAGAACCCCTAAAATACCCGAAAGATGAACAAGTGGGTCCTAAAGGACGGCACAGAGGCTGTTCTACTTTGGGTGGCTCATGAGAAGGTAGGATTCTCTGGAAACAGACCGCCATGTTGGGAAAGGCAGACAGCAGCAGAAAAAGAGGAAGCTTTTATGCAAGATGGACAGACTCTCTAAAGGAAGTCACAGACTTGAAACTGCCATTGCCAAGCAGGGCTGTTGAGGACAGGACGTTTTGAATATCCCGCATTCATGTGTTCACCAGACATCGGAGGAAACTTGATGGCACATAACTATGAAAACAACAAAGTATGAATACAGTGGTACGTTGTAGAAAGGAAATCATTCATTCCAAATGAAATTCTGTTAAGCAAATTTTCCTTTATACAATTTTCCCATAGTAATGCATTGAAAATGGAGTAATCCTTAATCGCGGCCATTTTTATGTTGTACAGATTCGCCCCGTAGGCGATTCTGTTAAGCAAATTTCCCCTATCTCTGGAATTTTTTACGTTGTACAGATTATATGTTATACAAACCGTTTGTTATACGAGGGTCCACTGTAGTACGTTAAAAAAAACCACACACAAAGGGGAGGAAATGGGTATGGAGTTATTTCCGTTTTCCAAATGGGGAAAGAGGATTAAAAGAGATATGGGAACTGAAGAAGTTGTATTCTAAGAAGTCGGTGTGTGTTTGCTTGCATTAATCATCCCGTGCTCTTTTCAGTTGCTGGGATGCCAACCAAGGCTCTCCTTACTGGTGGCTAATTAAAGGACCCATCATTGTTTCAGTCGGGGTATGTATAGTATTTCCAGTTCTGAACTCAGAATTATGACTTTTGTAGTGATGTGTGTGTGTGAATAAGAGAGAGAGAGAGAGAGAGAGAGAGAGAGAGAGAGAGAGAGAGAGA
>JAHTLZ010003542.1:80756957-80815134 GCA_023846285.1 Phrynocephalus versicolor
TCTCCATCCCTCCTGCCTAAATTATGACCTGCAAGTCAAACATGAGCCATAGGGAGATATCAGGGAGAGTGACTAAAGAAAGATTCCTCTAGAAAGGAGTGTTTTCCTTTGGAAAAAGGGGACCAGGTTCAGCTCCACCGGGAGTTGGTTCCAGAGTCCTGGTGCCACTGCGAATATGATGGAGACATAAAAGCAGGTAAATTTTCTGCCATTCCTGGGATGTTTATGTTTTATAAAGCAATGTGGTTGGCAAGTGACTTGGCCACGAGGTGGCAGGCCATTCCTGGGAGCGAGGCTGTTCTTTTGCGAGGTTTGGGCTGGTGCCACCGACCAGCTCCGCTCGATTGGCCCAGCGGCGGCCTCTGGTTTGTTAAGAGGCCCTCCCGGCCAGAGCTTTAAAGAGAAAATGGGACAAATCGGAACACCTGCGCAATAGCAAATCACAACCTATTCAAAGCAACCCACTCCTGGTCCCCTCCGGAGCCTCTTACAAAACAATGCTGTGTTTTTGTTTACCTTGAAACAGTTCGATTGAATGGCACGCCTGTATGACATTGCACCAGGTGCCTGTGGTGAAGGGGCAGCAAATCAAGGGGGGGGGGGAGGAAGAGAAAGACGCCTCTCCTGAAACGTTTGTCATCGATTTGTGGTGGGTATGCGCCGTCAGGTCACCTCCAATGAATGACCGATCTCCGCAATGTTCCGGACTCAACAGCCTAGCTCAGCAGCTGTAGACTCCAGCTTGTGGCTTATTAGAAGAGAATCATAGAATCCTATAGTTGGAGGAGCCCTCAAGGGCCATCTGGTCCAACCTCCTGCCATGCAGGAACCCTATCACAATATTTCTGACAGACGGCCATCCAGCCTCTGCTTAAAAACCTCCAAAGAAGGAGACTCCACCACCCTCCTTTGTGGCAGCATATTCCAATGCTGGGCAGCTCTAAGTGTCATGAAGTTCTTGCGAATGTTTAAGTGGAATCTCTTTTCCTGTAGTTTGAGACCATTGCCTCGCGTCCTAGTCTCTGAAGCCATGGAAAACAAATCTGTTTCCTCTTCAATATAACATCCTTTCAAATATTTAGACATAGCTATCATATTCCCCTCTCAGACTTCTTTTTGAAAGGCTAAACATTCCCAGCTCCCTAAGCTGCTCCTCATAAGATATTTCTTCCAGACTCTCAGTCATCCTGGTCGCCCTCCTCTGCACCCGTTCAAGGTTGTCAACATCCTTTTTTTAAACTGAGGTTTAAAAAGGGAGCCAGTCCATCTCACTTTTGGTCCTCCTCTTCTCCTGCTGCTGCCTGCCTTTCCAACCGCAATGGGCTTTTCTAGAGAACCCTATAGAATCATAGAATCATAGAATCATAGAGTTGGAAGAGACCTCAAGGGCCATCTAGTCCAACCCCCTGCCATGCTAGTTTTAAGCCCCGGTGAACATATTCATGGTTCACTGGTTGGAGAGGAACATTTGTGGTTCATTGTCACTGACGAACCACGAGCCAGGATGGCCTGCCATTTTGGTGGTTTGTTTGTCCCCATCTCTAGTGATATATGATATGATATGATATGATATGATATGATATGATATGATATGATATGATAATACTATACCATCTAGTGGCCTTACCATGACTCCGGGTGGTTTTCAGCAATGAAGTATGCCTACAAAGTAAACTGTAATCCTAACCAAATAAAACAAGATATATCACTATAGAAAAACAAAAGACCCAAATGTCTTAGGAGGAATGGCTTAGGGAACTGGGAAAGTTCAGCCTTTCAGAAAGAAGGCTGGAGAGGGGATAAGATAGCTACGTTTAAATATTTGAATTGATGTCATATCAAAGAGGGAACAGGTTTGTTTTCCATGGCTTCAGAGACAAGGACGCAGGGCAATGGTTTCAAACTACAGGAAAAGAGATTCCGTTTGAACATTAGGTTAGAGCTGTCTGTCAGACAGGGAGGAGGGATGATGCATGTCTTTGCCAGTTCCTGATTGGCCAGTGCCAGGGAGAAGGAACAATGAACCATCAAAAGCTACTTCCTGGTTGGAGTTGCGCCCTTCTCAAGGTAAGTCAAGGTAAGTCAATGGGTGATTTCGTTTCAGAGAGTGAGTCCAAGTTCTGAACAGCACCTGTCCTGCCATGTTTCCTTTCAGAACTTTATTTTTCCATGCATAGGACTATATTTTAATCTAAAATTGTTAGACTAAAAACTGTCATCTTATACACAGAAGTAAGCCAAGGAGAGAACCGCGCAGTTGCAAAACTAATTTTGCAACTGCACAATTTTGAGTTGGGAAAGTGGGGTGCATCTTATGCATGGGGGGATCTTATAGAAGGGAAAATATGGTGTGCTGTTTCTTATATTGCTGTTTTTGGTAATTCGGGTGATGTTAGTTCTGGAATCTGCAACTGCTTATAATAGTCTGTGAAATTTATTGTTCCCAAAGCTCTGGGGATTATGGCTACTATCCCACGACCACTAAAAACCTCTTCAAACTGACACCTTCTCTACCTAATATACCCATGAGTTCTGGAGGCTGGCAAGTTATATATATATTTGTGCAATGTGTACTTGGTTTGCCACGCGGTCTGATTTCATAACCAAACCGAACTCCCAACCATTGGCTCCACAGCCAGAGACCTAAACTGCTGACCTGTCTGGCATTTTTTGGACAACTGGTTCCAGCTTCAGAGACTCTGGAGTCATTTGGGAGACACGAAATCAGCAAGCCCGGAGGATGGGTGGACTGGTCACAAAGATGCAAACAATGCATCCAATGGCTTCTATAGGGTTTTTTTTAAAAAAAAATCAATCAAAAAACAACAGCAGTTGCTCTAAGTCTAGAGCTACTTACACAGCAGTGGGGCATTGTGATTAGAGATGGGCACGACTCAGCAAAATTTTTGTTTTTGTTTTCGTTTTTTCATTTCGTTTCATAACGAAAACGGAAACGGAAATGGAAAATTTTTCAGAAGCAAAACAATGGAAACGAAATGAAAAATTTTGCTGTTTTTCGTTTTTGTTACGGCAGACACATTGCATTGAAAAGAATGCTAACGAAATGAAAATTTTTTGTTTTTGTTTTTTCTCGTTTCGTTTCGTAACAAAAACGAAAACGAAAAATGTGCAAAAAAACCCCGAAAAATGAAAACGAACCGAAACGGACCCCTAAACGACAAACGACAAACGAAAAAAAATTTTTTTAGTCGTGCCCATCTCTAATTGTGACCTTTAGTATCAGCACAGATCTTTTCACCGACATGAGCGTGCATGCTGATACTGACAGAAAATCCCTGATGGTGTGACAAAGGGAAAGTAACACTCTACTTTCCTCATCTTTGCTGACCAGAAAGTTGATATAATAGAGAGAGTATCATCTTATAACTACTTGGGGTGCTATGTCAAGGATAACTGGGACCCTTTGTGCAAAATCCACTGAAGAATTGAACAAGCTAGAAATTCCTTCCAGAAAATGAGGGGCGTCTTGACAAACCGGGACTTATCTATCAGACTTCATACTCAAATACTTTGATCCTATGTATTCAGTATATGGTGTAGAAACTTGGACCCTTACAGATGCATTCTGCAGGAAGCTGGAAGCATTCGAAATGTGGACGTACAGACGAATTCTGAAGATATGTGGCTTTATTACAGCACATGAATAAAAAGCTAGAAATCCTCAATACCATAAAGAGAGGGAAACTGCAATATTTCAGACACATAATGCACAATGAGAAATACCATCTGCTGCAAGTTATCCTTCAAGGAAAACTAGACGGGAAGTGTGGCCCAAGGTGTAAAAGAACATTCTGGCTTAAGAACTTAAGCCAATGGTCTGCAGTGAACACAGCTGCTCTGTTTAGAATAGCTTTAGCTAGAAACCAGTTCAGGATACTGATCACCAATGTTCTTCAAGGACATGGCACTTGAAGAAGAAGGAGGAGGAGGAGGAGGAGGAGGAGGAGGAGGAGAAGTAGAAGGAGAAGAAGAAGAAGAAGACCAGAAAGCGTCAAGCAAGGACTTATCTCCCTAGCATAAAACATCCCAGACCTTGGAAGAGTGTATCATGTGTTTCTTTTTTAGCTTGAATATGGCATGGGGGGGGAGCTGCCTTAATGGTTGCATGCCACCCTCGTTTCTCTGTCTGACTTGTTATCAGAAGAGGAAATGGGTGTGTTTTTCACCTCTAGAGAAAAAAAAGGGGGCTGAATTCCTTTCAGTCAATGTGGGCAAAGAAACAGGGAGGGAGAACATTCCTGCTGCAGACGAGTTGCGAATTAATCAAATTAAATCATGCTCTCTGCTGCCACGAGAGAGGCAAAAAAGAGAAGAGGGAAATGATTACCATTCCAAAGGCCGGCTCTTTATTAAAAGCTGCTCTTTAGGCTTCTCCTTCGCTCTTTCTGTCTCCTCTCCCGAAAGCTTTTAGAGCTCGAAGAGGTAAATTAAAACCCAGCCAGCAGTTAAAAGCTACTTACCGCTCGCCACTGAACAACAGAGAAAGGGCACTTATGAAATTAGACCCATTAAGAACGGCAAGAAATAATAGTTTGTGTGTGTGTGTGGGGGGGGTTGAGGACTGTAAGAAAAACGCAAGTCCTTCCTACCTCAAATGAATTTATTTATTTTTTAATAAAGAACCCCAATCTCTAGGTAGAACAAGAACCGGCAAGAAGCACAGGCCCTGAACAGGATTTATGTCATTATCTGCTATCCATTTGCTGAGTTCCCCCTCTTTTCTGCCCATTAAGTCTCCTTCGTGACAGAAACCGTGACAGAAACGTCAGCCCAACACATCCTTCCCAGTGGTTACTGGTAGTGGCCGCCGCTAAGAAGCTGAAGCGCTGGACAAAGATACGAGCTTGGCAATGTTGCATTCCGGCGTAACTAGGGATGGGTGGAAGGGTGCATTTGCCTCTGGGCACGCAGCAATCTGGGGGCGCTTGGAGGAGGAGCAAGAGGAGGAAGGCATGCGCCATCCTGCCAGCAGTCCTCCTATCTCCCTGCTAAGGCTTGGCGATCCTTAGTCAGGGGAAAGGAGGAGAGGGAAGCAGAATTTCTCCCCAAGAAGCACCTCCATTGATTGCTCGCCTTCCTCTTCCCCCCCATCCCTGCTAAGGCTTGCGGATCCTTATTTGGGGGAAAAGGGGGAGAGGGAAGCAGGTGATGTTTTTTCTCCCAAGCAGCACCTCTGTTGATTGCTCCCCCCTCCCCCTCCTTCCTCCTACCCCTGCTAAGGCTTGGTGATCATTAGACCAGGGAAAGGAGGAGAGGGAAGCGTGCAACGGAGGTGTGCTTGGGAAAAAAATCCCATTGCCTGCTTCCCTCTCCTCCTTTCCCCAGGCTAACAATCACCAAGCCTTAGCCTGGGAAAAGGAGGAGGGGGAAGCATGCTACGGAGGTGATGCTTATAAACAAACACACACCGTCTGCTTGGTGCTATCCGCATTCTGTGCGGTTTGCACAGGAGAGCCTTAACTGGAAAGGAGACCCGCAAAGAGGGCATGAGAAGGAGAGACCCTTCTTCCCCTCCCGCACTGTTCCCCCAGGATCTGCCCCTGCTTGCTGGGTGGGTGAGAAACGGTTGGGGAGAGAGGATGCAAAAACTACGACACTGTATAATGACAGGACTGATGGCCTCGGCAAGCGTTGAGTGCTCAGGGCCTCTATTACTGTTGTTTTAAGCAGGCTCCATGCACTCTGAAGAGATTGGATTCTTCTAACCTTCCCCTTCAATTTCTTTCTAACTAGTTTCCTCTTTCTAACTAGTTTCCTCATCTGAGGGAAGCTTGCCCTTTGAAAATCAAGCCTGTGCCAGGTTTAAAATTGGGGTACCTCAAGGGCCAGATGCAGGGGAATGGTATCAGGAGACAGAGATCTAGTCTCGTGCGCTCCCAGATGCATCTGGTGGGGCTACTGTGAGATACAGGAAGCTGGACTAGATGGGCCTTTGGCCTGATCCAGCAGCAGGGCTCTTCTTATGTTCTTTTGTTCTTATGTTCAACATTGGAGGTGTTCAGGAGAAAATCAGACAGCTGTCTGTCTGATCTGCTTTGGCTTGGCTTCCTGTCGTGGAGAAGGGGTTGGACTTGATGGCCTTAGAAGCCCCTTCCAACTTAACTATTCTATGATCTTCAATTGCGAGAGTAAGACAAGCAAGAATTAACTGCTCCAGCTTGAGTTTCCTTTTGCACGGGAAACTCGTGGGGACTCTTAATTCATTTTGTCCACTTTCTCTTAGCTCCTCTCCTCCCCCAAGGCAGCTCAGAGGCTCCCGCCTTTCTCCTGATGCATAGCTGATAGATCATTTTCGGAAGACAGATATGTGCTCTGATGTGTTGATGGCGAGTTAGCCACCTGGTGTGATCACCTCTGATCTTGGCTTACTAGCTTTTCTCTCCCCTTTGACTTACGCGAGTAATGGAGAGGGAGCCAGGGAAAAAGAAATGGAACAGAAGCGAAGGATAAATTGTCCTTTCTCCACTGGTAATTCAGAGCGACCACACTCCAGATGAGAAACCTGGGATTTACATGAACGAATCAGCGAGTTCTCTAGACAGCTAGAAATGAGAAGCTGCTGCTGTCCCTGCAAGCATTATGACACACGTTCTATGGGGGGTGGTGGTGATTAAAACCCCTTATAGAGGACAGAAACCTATGGAACATTTGCTGCCCTCTTACTTTGCTGCAAGCAAAGTACAAGGAGCAGAGGCAAGCAACAGCGTGCAAGCCTCAGGTTGCGCATTTCACACAGTGGCCCAGATCCTGCCACGTTGTGATGCCAGTGACAGGCAAAATGGCAAATTGCTAGCAGTTAATGAGTCCCCACTTGGCAAGTTGCCACTAATTAATGAGTCCCCACTTGGATTCATTGTTGGATTGGGGTGGCTAATCTGTGAGCAGCAGTGCTTGGCTGTAGAGATCGGCACGACCCAGCGAAATTTTTGTTTTTGTTTTTGTTTTTTCATTTTGTAACGAAAACGAAAACGAAATTTTTTTCAGAAGCAAAACGACAACAGAAACGAAACGAAAAACTTTGCCGTGTTTTTCATTTTTGTTACAGCAGACACATTGCATTGAAAAGAATGCTAACGAAATGAAAAATTTTCGTTTTGGTTTTGTTTTTTTCCGCTTCGTTTCGTAATGAAAACGAAAACGAAAAATGTGCAAAAAAACCCTGAAAAACGAAAACGAACCGAAACAGACCCCTAAACGACAAACGACAAACGACAAATGAAAAATTATTTTTTTGAGTCGTGCCCATCTCTACTCGGCTGCATGCTATGCCATTTCCCTCACACTGTGTTGGCTGGTTTTGGCCCATGCCGCTGACCTATATAGACCTCCCGAGAAATCTTCCAGCCGAATCCACGTGCTTATAACCCCTTGTCTGCCTTTCTCCAGGGTTATAAGCATACACCTGCACCATTCCAGTCCTGTGGATACAGGCTCTTTGGTTTTCACTAGAGATGGGCACGAAATGAAAATATGGCATTTTGTTTCAGTTCATTTCATTTTTCCTTTTGTTTCATTTTTTAATCACAGTACTAACAAATTTTTAAAATAATTTCTGAAATGAAACAAACCAAAATGAAACAGTTCATTATGCTATGAAATGGCTCCCATGGGTCCTAGAGGCACCAAATGTGGTGGGTAGCTTCCTTGGACTCTTCCTGGCAAACCCTCCAAATTTGGAGAAGTTTGGGGTTCAAGGGGCTGGCCAAGTTATTAAACTTTAAAGTGGTACTCCCTTGGAAAAAGAGGAAGAGGAAAAATGTTTTAAACTCAAGCATCTCTGTACTGTGGAATGTTACGGAGGGGAGCTGATTCTGTCCTGTTCTATTTTTGCTTGCTTTTGGAAGCACTGGCAGTCAGGGCCATAAATTTTCTCTTGCTCTTTCAAAGTGTAAGACTGGGGTTTTATTGCTTTATCACTTAGCAACCCTTCTGAGCAAGAACTCCTCTCATCTCCCCAACTTTGCATTCCACAGCACAGAGAGGTTTGACTTTAAAATGACACTTTTCATCTTCCTTTTTCAATGGGGCACCCACTTTGAGTTTAATAACTCAGCCCCCTGAGCCCTGAACCCCTCCAAATTTGGAGGGCTTAAAGGGAGGAGTCCAAGGAAGCTACTCATCAAACTTGGTGCCTCTGGGACAGTGGTGGCGAACCTTCGGCACACCAGATGTTTTGGGCTTCAATTCCGACAGTCCTTTGTTATTAGCAATACAGACTTGGAATTCTGGGAGTTGTGGCCCAAAATATCTGGAGTGCCAAAGGTTCGCCACCACTGCTCTGGGACAAATGGTTTCATTTCTAGAGCAAAAAACGGCAGTTTGTTTTGTTTCATCACGAAATGCATTCTACCATTTCATTTTGGAACGAAATGATTCGTTACATGACAAAATGACAAAAGAGTGTTTTGTTTTTCACTTTGTGCCTATCTCTAGTTTTCACCCAGTTCCTGGTCTGGACTAGAAATGACCCACTGGATCACTGTGATTCACGCAAGAGTTAGCTTAGCGTGCACAAGTGATTCATTGGTCCGACTACCCTTCTTGGGGGAAGCTGTTGGTTTTTGGCCCTAGAACAGAATTTCTTTCTGGCAGGGCTGGACTACGAGCAGCCCTTTAGATCTTGTCTGACTACAACACTCATCACCCCTGAGCATCAGTCCCATTGGTGGGTGGCCAATGGAAGTCGAAGCCAGACCACTTGCAGAGAAACACCCTTCCTTCATGGCAACTTTTCATTTGTTACCTACGAGTCTTTTACCGCTGAAATCTACCATCTTCCTAAACAAATAATCATACTTGCAAATTACTGCATATTGTCTGTTCCACAGTCTTGCTGTAATTTTATTGTGATTGGATTTCTCTGTTGCTTGACAATTGTACTAACCAGCAGGGATGTTGAACTATACAGATGGGGCCCTATTCATCATAAAATGCCTGTAATTTCAAATTTTGCATCTCTGCCACAGGATTAAAGATCCCAAGTGAACCATTGTAAGAATATTCGGGAAGCTTCCGTGAGCTCAAGAGAGCTTATTAAAGCAAAACAATGGTTTTCCCTGCTTTATGTATGGTTTGTTTTGCCAAGAGAAGGACGGTTGAATATGCCAGCTTTTGGGCTGTTGGAAGAGAAAAGAGAAGGGGTCAGATCTGGAGAAAGATCCTGTTTTCCTTCCCAGTTTTTTTCTTTCCCACAAGTGGGATGAAATGGTAAAAGGAAAAAGGGGTTTCTGGAGAAAACAATCGCTGTGCAAAGTAAAAATAAATGTACAAAAAGATGTACAAGAAGAAGAACGTCTTTGCAAGTGGGTTGGTGGTGACACAACTCTAGAGATGGGCACAAACCAGTTCACCCTAGTTCGTGTCCCAGTACATAAGGGTGGCAACAACCACGGTGGTGCTGCTCCCCTTCCCTGCCACCTCTGGATCAGTCCACCACTCACCAGGCTTCTTCCATTTCCTCCAACTGATCTCCCAGTCCTGGCAACAGCTCGGGGCTCCCTGCCCCACCGGCTTGGCTGATCTCTGTCTCAGACAAAAGGGCGGGGCATAGACATCTATGCTCTTGCCCATGACGGGGAGATTAGCCCAGGAGGTGGGGAAAGCAAGCCAGCTGGACTTGGTGAATGGCTGATCAGCTGAGTAGGTCTAGGGGGCAGGAGCAGCAGTGCCTATGTTGCCGCCTTTACGAACTGGGACGAACTGGTTCGTGCCCACCTCTCTATACAACACCATCCCAAGTTAGAATAGGGGACTAGGACATCCTTGTGTGGCAGGAGAGGAACGGATAAAGATTTTTCCGGGCACATGGGAAGCTAACAGTGATGGCAAACCTTTCAGAGACCGAGTGCCCAAACTGCGATTCAAAACCCACTAATTTTTTTGCAAAGTGCCAATACAGTAATTTAACCTGTATACAGGTGGCTATGAAGGGGCGATGTCAGGTGCCCACAGAAAGGGCTCTGAGTGCCACCTTTGGAACCCGTGCCGTAGGTTCACCAACACTGTCCTAGGGTGATGCTTGAGAGCAGCAATGTTTATTTTAAGGTTGTTTTTTTTTTTTAAAGAAAGACTCTGGGGCTCAATTGAAGGATAAAACTCTTAATGCTGGGAAGCCTCTTTTTCTCCTTAACAACGTTCTCTTCACCTACCCTGGCACATTTCCTCTTGATTAAAACAAAATGAAACCGTGGTCTCTTGCATGCGTCCGAAGGTTGAAAGCGGCACACAACGCTAGGATTTTAGGCCGTTTAAGCACTGGGCGTGCAGCAGGCCTGCCAGAAAGCATCAATTAATTACATAAAACAGCACAGCAGATTCAATGCTCGCCAAGCTTCTTCCTCCACCCTTCTTTGAGCAGACGGCTTGGCAGCCCTTCTCGGTGACGGCGGTGCTTTCCGACGCTACTTTTCACCCCCAAACAGCCATGGAGACGGGTGTGTATGTGTGATAGAGATGGGCACGACTCAGCGAAATTTTCGTTTTCGTTTTCGTTTTTTCGTTTCATTTCACAACGAAAACGAAAACAATTTTTTTTCAGAAGCAAAACGATAACAGAAACAAAATGAAAAATTTTGCTGTGTTTTTCGTTTTCGTTACGGCAGACACATTGCATTGAAAAGAATGCTAACAAAAACGAAAAATTTTCATTTTCATTTTGGTTTGTTCGTTTCGTTTCGTAAAGAAACGAAAACAAAAAATGTGCAAAAAACCCCCAAAAAACGAAAACGAACCGAAACGGACCCCTTAAAGACAAACGAAAAACGAAAAATTATTTTTTTGAGTCGTGCCCATCTCTAATGTGTGATATTAAAACCAACATGCAAGAGGGCTAAAAAATACTGGTGTATGGTACAAAAATTTATTTTACAAGCTATGTTAATTAATCTTGAGTTAAAACCAGAGATCTTTTGATTATCTATGATAGAACAAAATATTGGTGACAGCAAAAAAATTTGTAATAATTCATATTATCACAGCAGCTAGAATGTTGTATGCACAATTATGGAAGAGAGACAATATTCCGGACAAAAATCAGTTAATTATGAAGGTGTTAAACTGCGCAGAAATTGACAAGATCTCAGCACTAATGAAACCAGAAGGATGCTATGAAGACTTCGAAGAAAGATGGCATGATTTCTACAAATTTTTAGACGAATATTACAAGACAATTAAGTTTCCTGTTTAATTTATGAGTAACTGAGATAGTTAAGGATCATACATTGTTAAGATGAGATGCAAACTTTGTTTGAGAAGATTAGAATCGCTCCAATATTTTGTTTTCTTTGACTGATAACTTTTTTGTTTGAAAACTATAAATAAATTGCAACAACAACAACAACAACGACATGTGTGCGGGTGCGTTTGGCTACCTCGTTAAATTCTAGTTGCCATCGATGACAAAGATCCATTTCTTAACTGAGAAAATGGAACGCGGTCGAGGTTATTTTAAACAAATCTGTCCCTCCTCTTATTTCCGTCCCCCCACCCCACCCCAACATGGATTCATGTACTGCTTCATGTCGAAGGGCCATAAGAGAAGTCCTCCTGGGTCCCAGGAAGCCCTTTGACACGGTGGTTAAACTGCAGTCCTGCAGCGAACACTCTGCTCATGACTAGAGATGGGCACGACTCAGAAAAATTGTTCGTTTTCGTTTTCGTTTTCGGCTAGGGGTCCGTTTCGGCTCGTTTCCGTTTTTGTGAGCTAATTTCAAAATTTTTCATTTTCGTTTCGTTACGTAACGAAAACGAAAAAACGAAAACGAAAACGAAAATTTTTTCGTTTCTTCCCATTAAGCTCCATTATGTGCTTTTCCAGTAACGACAAACGAAAATTGGCTCAAAATTAGTCATTTCGTTTCCGTTTTCATTCCAGTTCTGAGCCGTTTTTCGTTTTTCGTTTCGTTACGTAACGGAAACGAAAAACGAAAACGAAAACAAAAATACCACTAAGTCGTGCCCATCTCTACTCATGACCAAATTTAATCCCAGGTAGCCGGCTGGAGGTTCACTCAGACTTCCATCCTTCTGAAGTCAGTAAGCTGAGTACTGAGCTCACTGGAAGCTAGGAGCAATGTATAGCTTGCATAATTAAGTTGTAAACTGCTTTAAATGCTATGGAGGCAATATATGGTATAAACAGCAAGTTTTGCTTTTTTGGGTGTAGAAGTTCACTCAGAATTCCATCCTTCTGAAGTCAGTAAGCTGAGTACCCAGCTTGCTGGAAGGTAGGAGCAATGTATAGCTTGCATAATTAAGTTGTAAACTGCCCAGAGAGTGCTTTAAGTGCCATGGAGACAATATACTGTATAAACAGCAAGTTTTGTTTTTTTGGGTGTAGAGGGTTAGGGTTCAACACTGTGGGCAGCTGCTTTAAACTTTGGACTAAAACCCTGGACGGATTCATTGCTCCCACCCCATGACATAGGAGTTGCCACCAGCCTTCACTACTGTAAAATTTCCTCCCTTATGAGGAAAGGCTAGAACATTTAGGGCTGTTGAGTCTGGGAAAAAAGGCACCTGAGGGGGGATATGACTGAGACGTACAAAATAATGCACGGCATGAATCAAGTGGATAGAGGGAAGCTCATCTCCCTCTCACAAAATAGCAGAACTAGCGGATACCCACTCAAATTGAGGGTTGGGAGAATGAGAACAGACAAAAGAAAATATTTTTTCACCCAACCGTGTTGTTAGTCTGTGGAACTCCCTGCCACAGGAGGTGGTGATGGCATCTGGCCTGGGTGCCTTCAAAAGGGAACCGGACAGATTCCTGGAGGAGAAGTCCATCACAGGTTACAAACCATGATGGAGATGTGTAATTTCCAGGCTTAAAACTGGGGTACTTCAAGGGCCAGATGCCGGAGAGTGGTATCAGGAGTCAGATATCTAGTCTTGTGTGCTCCCAGACGCATCTGGTGGGGCCACTGTGAGATACAGGAAGCTGGACTAGATGGGCCTTTGGCCTGATCCAGCAGGGCTCTTCTTATGTTCTTCTGTAAATCTTAAAAGAGTGTCTTCACTGAAAACTTGGAATTCTCTCTATGCCATGTTGAGCCCAGCATTCCAGTCAGATGACTCCAGCATTTGGACATGGCTTTTAATGAAGACAGGTTCATAATACCTCTCTCCTACCATTTCACCCAACATCTTTTATGTACAGCAGTGGTTCCCAACCTTGGATCCCCAGATGTTTTTTCTCAAAAGCCTCCCAGAAGCCTTCAGGAGACACTGTGCTGGGCAGGGATTTCTGGGAGATGTAGTCCCCAAACATATGGGGACCCAATGGGAATTACTGCTTTGGAGAAAGAGTGCCTAGGAATCTTGAAGGTTTTGTGTCAATGGGGATGTGTGTGCATGCCCCTCCATAGACTTCATGTGGTTCTTGTACAGGAATTGGTAGCTTCTCTGACATCTCAATAGGCCATTGCACAAGCCAGTTGATCCATGGATGTAAGCTGCAGCCTGTAGATGGTTGAACAGGCTGCATGCAGGGTTGCTATGCACCAACGTGAAAAAGGTGGATAGTGAAGAACTTCAGCTGGACAAAGAATGATTCATCTGAAAAGTGGTGCTGGAAAACAGCTTTACAGACACCCTGGACTGCCAGAAAGATCCTAGATCAAAAAATCAACCCGGAACTATTTCTGAAGGTATTAATGACAAAACTGAAGCTGTCATCCTCAGGGCACTTCACGAGAGAGTAAGGTTTGCTAAGAAAAACTGAAGGTAGTGGGAAAAGAGGAGGGCCAAATACAAGATGGTTTGACTTCATAAAGGAAGCTATGGCTTTGAATTTAGAAGAGCTGAGCAGGGCAGTGGAGGGCAGCACATGTGGGAGGACCCTCATTCATAGGGTCACCATCAGTCAGCTTCATGCCACAGAACAACAACAGGGTGGGCGCACTAGCACAAGCTACGGAAATCTGAGTTGGAGTCTCTGGAGTGGAGTGCCAAGGCTGACCCCAAGTTTTCAGAAGCCAGTCTTAAGTCTGAATCCATGTGTATGCACAGAGACGGGGGCCGATTTCCCTTCTCAGATGGGTGGCGGGTGTGAGCGTGGAGGGAGCATTTAGCTCCCGGAAGGGAAGCCAGGCTTGCTACCTGGGAGAACAGCAGTGCCGTCAGGCATGGACTCCCATCCCTAATAGGGTCAGAAGTTGAGTCATGGCGACTGGGCTTCTTTTCTTGAGAGAGTGAAATGTTTTTCTACTCATCCAAGCAGCTTCGTCAGCTTGAGGAAAGTTAGTGGCGAGTACTCCAATTTATAGTTCACCTTAGGGATGAGCACAAAATGAAAAACAAAATGCTGTTTTGTCGTGTCATTACGTAACGAACTGAAATGAAACGAAATGACACAAGGAAGCAGCATTTCGTTACAGATAAAACGAAATTGTGTTTTTTGTTGAATCGAACCATTTCATTCTGTCTGTAAGATGCTTGGGGGAGGGAAGAAGTTTTCTTGAAAAGCCTGTTGTTGTTCAGTCGTTCAGTCATGTCCGACTCTTCGTGACCCCATGGACCAGAGCCCACCAGGCCTTCCTGTCCTCCACTCCCTCCCGGAGATTTCTCAAATTCATTTTGGTTGCATCGATGACGCCGTCCAGCCATCTCATTCTCTGCCATCCTCTTTTCCTTTTGCCTTCGATTTTTCCCAACATCAGGGACTTTTCCAAGGAGTCCTCACTTCTCATGAGATGGCCGAAGTCCTGGAGCCTCAGCTTCAAAACCTGTCCTTCCAGTGAACATTCCGGGTTGATTTCTTTCAGAATGGATAGGTTTGATCTCTTTGCAGTCCAGGGGACTCTCAAGATTCTCCTCCAGCACCACAGCTCAAATGCATCAATTCTGCGGCGATCAGCCTTCTTTATAGTCCAGCTCTCACTTCCATACATCACTACTGGAAAAACCATAGCTTTGACTATCCTGACCTTAGTTGGCAAAGTGATGTCTCTGCTCTTTAGGATGCTATCTAGGTTTGCCATTGCTTTCCTCCCAAGAAGCAGGCGTCTTTTTATTTCGCTGCTGCAGTCACCATCTGCAGTGATCAAGGAGCCCAAGAAAATAAACTCTGTCATTGCCTCCATTTCTTCCCCTTCTATTTGCCAGGAGGTGATGGGGCCGGTGGCCATGATCTTAGTTTTTTTGATGTTGAGCTTCAGCCCATTTTTTCACTCTCCTCTTTCACCCTCATTAAGAGGTTCTTTAATTCCTCCTCACTCTCTGCTATTAGAGTAGTATCATCTGCGTATCTGAGGTTGTTGATATTTCTTCCGGCAATCTTAATTCTGGCTTGTGATTCATCCAGACCTGCCTTTCTCATGATGTACTCTGCATATAAGTTAAATAGGCAAGGTGACAGTATACAGCCTTGTCGTACTCCTTTCCCAATTCTAAACCAATCAGTTGTTCCATATCCAGTTCTGACAGTTGCTGCTTGTCCCACATATAGATTTCTTAGGAGACAGATAAGGTGGTCAGGCACTCCCATTTCTTTAAGGACTTGACATAGTTTGTTGTGGTCTACACAGTCAAAGGCTTTGGCATAGTCAATGAAGCAGAAGTAGATGTTTTTCTGGAACTCTCTGGCTTTCTCTATAATCCAGCGCATCTTGGCGATTTGATCTCTAGTTCCTCTGCCCCTTCGAAATCCAGCTTGTACTTCTGGAAGTTCTCTTTCCACATACTGCTGAAGCCTGCCTTGTAGAATTTTGAGCATAACCTTGCTAGCGTGTGAAATGAGTGCAATTGTGCGATAGTTGGAGCATTCTTTGGCATTTCCTTTCTTTGGGATTGGGATGTAGACCCACCTTTTCCAGTCCTCTGGCCACTGCTGGGTTTTCCAAATTTGTTGGCATATCGTATGCAGCACCTTTACAGCATCGTCTTTTAAGATTTTAAAGAGTTCAATTGGAATGCCGTCACCTCCACTGGCCTTGTTGTTTGCAATGCTTTCTAAGGCCCACTTGACTTCACTTTCCAGGATGTCCGGCTCCAGGTCAGCAACTACGCTATCTTGGTTATCAGGGACATCCAGATCTTTCTGATATAATTCTTCAGTATATTCTTGCCATCTCTTCTTGATCTCTTCTGCTTCAGTTAGGTCCCTACCATTTTTGTCCTTTATCATATCCATCTTTGCACGAAATGACCCTTTAATATCTCCAATTATCTTGAATTGTTCTCTGGTTTTTCCTTTTCTGTTGTTTTCCTCTATTTCTTTGCACTGTTCATTCAAGAAGGCCGCCCTGTCTCTCCTTGCTATTCTTTGGAAGTCTGCATTCAATTTTCTGTATCTTTCCCTTTCTCCCTTGCATTTTGCATCCCTTCTCTCCTCCGCTATTTGTAGGGCCTCGTTGGACAACCACTTTGCTTTCTTGCATTTTCTTTTCTTTGGAATATTTTTCATTGCAGCCTCCTGTACAATGTTACAAGCCTCCATCCATAGTTCTTCAGGTGTTCTGTCCACCAAATCTAGTTCCTTGAATCTATTCTTCACTTCCACTGTGTATTCATATGGGATTTGACTTAGGTTATACTTGACTGGCCCAGTGATCTTCCCTACTTTCTTCAGTTTAAGTTTGAATTTTGAGATAAGAAGTTGATGATCTGAGCCACAGTCAGCACCAGGTCTTGTTTTTGCTGACTGTATAGAGCTCCTCCATCTTTGGCTGCAGAGAACATAGTCAATCTGATTCCGGTATTGTCCATCTGGTGATGTCCATGTGTAGAGTCACCTTTTGTGTTGTTGGAAAAGAGTGTTTGCAATGACCAGCTTGTTCTCTTGACAAAACTCAGTTAGCCTTTGCCCTGCTTCATTTGGAACTCCAAGGCCAAACTTGCCAGTTATTCCTTTTATCGCTTGACTCCCTACTTTAGCATTCCAATCCCCTATGATGAGAAGAACATCTTTCTTTGGTGTCAGTTCTAGAAGTTCTTGTAAGTCTTCATAAAATTGGTCAATCTCAGACTCTTCAGCACCAGTAGTTGGTGCATAAACTTGGATTACTGTGATGTTGAAAGGACTGCCTTGGAATCGTACCGAAATCATTCTATCATTTTTTAGGTTGTATCCCAGCACTGCTTTTCTCACTCTATTGTTGACTATGATGGCTACTCCATTTCTTCTATGGGATTCTTGCCCACAGTAGTAGATGTGATAGTCATCTGAACTGAATTCACCCATTCCTGTCCATTTAAGTTCACTGATGCCCAGGATGTCAATGTTTATTCTTTCCATCTCACGTTCGACAACATCCAGCTTACCCAGGTTCATAGATCTCACATTCCAGGTTCCTATGCAGTATATTTCTTTGCAACATTGGACTTTCCTTTCTCTTCCAGGCACATCTGCAACTGAGTGTCCTTTCGGCTTTGGCCCAGCCACTTCATTAGCTCTGGAGCTACTTGTACTTGTCCTCTGCTCTTCCTCAGTAGCATGTTGGACACCTTCCGACCTGAGGGGCTCATCTTCCAGTGTCATATCTTTCAGCCTTTTGTTTCTATCCATGGGATGTTCTTGGCAGGGATACTGGGGTGGTCCGCCAGTTCCTACCCCAGGCAGTCTTATTACAGGCCTCATTGTCACCAGTGTAATTAGCCTTACAATGATGAAAGCATATCTCAGCCTGTTTTATTTTGTAGCCTCACTGATCAACTGGGACACAAAAGTAGAAATGTGCCCCATTTATAAGATATTCCAGACTGAGGCAGGTTGAAAAGCCTAGGACTTTAAAAAAACCCTTTTTATCCTTTCACCACTTTCCAGCCCCCACCCCGACATGAACCATATCATGGTTCGCTTCGTATGATTTTTTTTTTGAAAAAATTCATATGAATGAAACAAAAAATGTGTGGGGGAGGAAAAGAAACTATTTTTTTTAATTTCGTGCTCATCCCTAGTTCACTTTCATTTCTCATCACCCTGGCCTGAAGAGGCTGATCAGCTTATTAGGTGGACATGGGTCTGAATAATTTCATAGGTGGGCCATGATCTGGATAGGCTCGTTAGGTGGACAACTTCCCTCAGACTGACGAAGGTGCTTGGATGAGCAGTGAAACGTTTCAGCCTCTCAAGAAAAGAAGCCCAGTCACCATGACTCAACTTCCAGATAAAGTCATCTGGATGACTAAGAATCTTCACAGACATCCCTAACAGTAGGGACTCAAAACTCAACTTGGAAAAAAGAGCTACAAGTTATGAGTCAAGCCTAGGTATGCCCCCCACCCGCCACACACAAAATACTCAGCTTCAGTCTGAGTCAAGTCACTGTTGTGATTTAAGTCAGATTCAACTGCAAGTCCCTGGCATGTGTCCTAAATATGAATCGATTCCCTCAAAAACTGATGCAATTTGCATTTCACAAAGGTTAATCTCAATAAGATTCAGGCCAATGATTATGTAACGATGTCCTTCCTCGCTCTGCATCGTTAAACACCCTTCTGTGCCTAACAGGGAACGAATGTCACTTGGGTTGGCTTCTTCTCTGCCGTTAAAACATAGCTATCAATGTTAAAATGCTCTCAGGTAATCTAATTAATTTCTTGATTTCTCTGAAGCGACACAGGTTTTGCAAATCCCCCCCGAGGATTTTCAAATATATCCACGGAATCTTAATCCCATTTTGCTCACATTAAGCTTCGTTGGAACAATCAAAACTTTGCTTCCGGAGAATGCTATCCAGGGAGCAAATCGTAAGCTTGATTTAAAAATAAAATCAAAGTGCTTTGTGCTTGTATGTCGCCAGCAAAGAGCTTTTCCCTCCCTCTGCCCACACATGTCAGTTGACATACGAGACTGACACGCTTGGAGTAATCATTTTCAAAGCCATTATCCAATCTATCAAGGTATTGTTCCTGACAAGGTAATTATTTTTTATTTTAAAGCAGAGAAATTCTTCACCTTAGCGGGGGTTGGCAAAACGACTTTGTGCATTGGATTGTGAGGCCCCTGAGTGTGAATTGTGTGGTGAACTTAAGAAGCCTCATGTGGAGTATGCATCATGACAGGTGGCTGATTCGAAAAGTGAGAAGTCAATGGCACATTTTGTGTGTGTGTGTGTGTGTGTGTCTTTCAAAACCACAAGTGGTTGTTCTATGCACTCAAGTCACTTCCAGTTTGTGGGGGCCAAAATAGTGTTTGCAAGGTGCATGTGCGAAGTTTAAGGAGTGCTCTGTCGTCGGCACCCCCCCCCAATCCACTGAGTCTCTAGGAACTACTTGCGATTTGAACCCAGGTCTCCTGAATCCAAAGCCAACACTGCACCCACTAGAACATCCTGCCTCCACAGGGACAACTTGCACACGTCACGGAGGAACGGTTAAGAAATAACATCCCTTCCCTTTGGGCGCTTTTACACGACCTCTAAAATCCACTGGCAACTTAGGGCCTTTTCACACGACCCCTAAGATCCGCTGGCCACTTAAATTCGGACCAGAGATCTTGGGGGTTCGTTGCTCTTCCTGCGTCCCCACCCCTCCGCACTTCCTTGCTCCTGTCTGCGTGAGGGGAGGGAGAAAAAAAGGGACAAAAGAATGCAGGCTCACCTCTGTCTGCCAGTCCAAGCCACCGAGAGCCCCATCGTCATCCTGATTCCTTCTCTTAAAGGGGTGGGAGGCAAAAAAACAACAACAAACAGAAGCGAGGAGAGCCTGGCACTCACCAGAATACATCCGGATCTGGGGATTTTCACCCTCCAAGAGCAGGTACATGAAAAGTGCACTGGGACATGCTTAGGTGGGCATGGTCGCACTTAATTTCCTGCAAACTCCGGAGCTGGTGGGGAAACAATTGTAAGCTCCAGAGCTGGCAGCCATTTGCAGCGGAGTTTAGGGGTCGTGTACAAATACCCTTAAATTTGGACCAGAGATCATGGGGTTTTGTTCCTCTTCCTGTGTTCCCACCCTTTCGCACTCTGTTGCTTCTGTCTGCATGAGGAGAGGGAGAAATAAAGGGAGAAAAAAAAATGCAGGCTCACCTTTGTCTGCCGTCGGAGCAGCCCCATAGCGATTCCTGTCTCTTAAAGGGGCAGCGGGGACAAAAAAACAAACAGAAGGCGAGGAGAGCCTGGCACCCACAGCTTTACAATCTGCATCAGAAATTCTTTTACCTCCAGAGAGCAGGTACTTGTCAAATGCGCTGGGGTGCAGTTAGGTGGGCGTGGTCATACTTAATTTTTTAAAAATTCTGCAGCTGGTGGGAAAACAATTTTAAGCTCCACATCTGGGAGCCCTTTGCATCAGATTTTAGGGGTCATGTAAAAGCAGCCTTTCTTGGAGGTGAGAAACCTCATGGGTTTAGGGAATTATTCTTCGGGAACTGTTAACAAGCCAAGATTTGAGATGGGCACAAACTGATCCACGAACCACCAAAAACAAACAGCCAAAGAAGGCTGCCAACCTTTCTCCCTGCCTTAAATCTTGAAAGCTGCCACCACGATCTCCTCCTTCTCGGCCACTGCCATCCTGAGAGGCAGGCAAACCCGGCTTCTTGCATGGAAGCCAAGCCTACTGCCTGTGCATTGGTGCCTGCCGGTGGGCACGGGCACATCAGCAGCCACCCTGGCTTCTGTGCGGGAAGGCGGGCCTTCTTCCTGTGCACTTGTATCAGGGCCTGGGGCTTTGGCACAGTTCGATAGTTTATTGCTGTGGTTCTCAATGCTGTGACCCTTTAATAGAGTTCCACATGTTGTATGGTGACCCCCTTGCCCTGCTTGGAAGAGGCCACAAGCCCCCTTGGGCAGGCCACTGCTGCAGGTGCCGTAGAGAACTTCCCTCTACAGGCACCCTCGGCCAATCGCAGCCTCCGGTGCCATTGGCTGACACCCCCTCCAACCTATCAAGCTGTAACTCACTCCCCCCTTCCTCCCCCTTCTATCCTTCTCATGACTGGACCGGAGATTCTTAGCACCCTCCTGCCCACTGAAGGGGGTGGTATAATAATAAAAACAAATCCATTCACCCTCAGCTGGCAACTATGGTCCTAATTCAGCATATTCTATTATTAACTTCCTACTGTGTGTACAAGGAACACTGTAGGTCAGTGATGATGGACCTTTTAGAGACCGAGTGCCCACACTATGATTCAAAACCCAATTTTTTTTCGCAAAGTGCTAGTACAGCCATTTAACCTGAATACAGGTGACTGTGCAGGGGCAATGCCAGGTGCCCACAGAAAGGGCTCCGAGGGCCACCTTTGGCACCTGTGCCATAGGTTCGCCAACACAGCTGTAGATTGTAACTGCATGATGCCAAAGGTTTTTTATCACAGACCCGCTTTTGTGTCGTAATTTTATTTCCCCTCATTAGTGTACCTCATGGTACGATAATGGTATCCGAATATCATTCACACTTATACAATGAGTCTTGCAGGAAATCTAGTTGGTTCCTCTCGCAACCCCCCACCCCCCCCTCCGCAAACTTTTCAAATACATTCACAATCCCGCCTTGGGGGAGTTCCAGACCTGGGATCTTAATGGCAGGTCTTACGTTTCCCTCCAAGTGTAAAATCAAAGTAATAGAAGCCCTTGGAATTCAAAGGTATCCTATAGGGATCCTTAACAGGAGGTTCGTTTACAAGATGCAGATCATTAAAAGGGCCTTTCATTGCCTTCCTAAAAATACCATGGCATGTGCGTTGCTCCTTCTTGTTATTTACAGTACCACGTCGTAAGTACTCATTTAGCACTCCTGAAAAAAAGATGCTCCCTCCAGGTTTAATTATATGTGAGGCTAGCTCTGGTATTTCTCGGTTCTTCTGAGTCTAAATTAACAAACAGGGTGAGATTAACGGGTAAATTATTTACTCTGTAGCACAGAGCCTTTGGAAATGTTAACATGCTTGCAATTTTGACCCTATTCTCTTGGGCTGAAAACTGAAGTTGCAGAACGTAACTCTACAGCAATGGCAAGTTTATGAAGCTTTCTGAAATTCCATGGCTTCCTCAGGAATGGCACTCCGCCTTGGCAAGGAAGAAAACAGAAAGTATAAAGTTTATTAAAATAAGTTCATTATCAGTACAAGAGGACCCCTGTATCTGTGTGTGGGAGGGGGCTTCGGTTCTAAACATCTGACGCAGAAAAACACAGATTATAGGGAACAATATTTCAGTAGGCATGAGTCTGACTATACCTAGCAGGGTCTCTGGCTCCATCTAATGGTCACTTCTGGTAACTTCAGTTTTAGAAATATATTTTTCTATGGTTTTTCTGTTGCTACCATATTGTAGGACCATGTATGAACAAATCGGTGCATATTGATTAGAGATGGGCATGAAACAATTTTTTCCATTTTTTTTCCATTTTCCATTTTGTTTCCTAATGGAATGAAAAGCAAAGTACCTTTTAGAAAATACAAAATGATATGAACTGGGAATTCTTCTATTTCGTGCCCATCTCTGATACTGATTCTGTGGATAATGGGGTCATACTGTATTATCATCAATAATAATAAATCATAACTGTTTTAATTCTTTGATTGTAAGCTGCCCAGGGACTTTTGGGTAGTGGGCGGCATATACGTTGTAAAAATAAATAAATAAATAAATAAATAAAATAATGAGGTCAGTATCCTGATCTGTATTTGCATGGAGGGTGCTCCAAAAGTGAAAATCAGCTGAGGTGCCGGTGGTGCTGCCCATGATTGCCACCTCCTTGGATCACTGCAGATGCTTCTGGAGCTCGAGATGCGCTTAAATATTGACGATATTGAAGAGCAGACTGGCCTGGAGAGCTCAGTGAGTTTGGTCTCTGGCCAAGGAACCAAAGGTGGAGAGTTCAATTCCTCACTGGGCCTCCTGGGAAGGAGAGCCAGACTTATGTGGCCTTGAGCAAACTGTACAGTCCCAGGAGTCCCCCCAGAAGGAGGAAAAGGGAAGACGGTTCTGGGTATTCAGGATCAATATTCACTGATTCACTTATCTATGGTCTGAAAATATTAGAAGAAAAACATTAAAAGAAAAATCCTGGGAAGTGGGAATACATGCATCTAATGATGAAGTTACCACAACTGTCCACTAGAAGGAGCCAGAGACCAGGCTATGTACAGCATTCATTATTTAAGAATATAAGAAGAGCCCTGCTGGATCAGGCCGAAGGCCCATCTAGTCCACCTTCCTGTATCACACAGTGGCCCCACCAGATGCATCTGGGAGCGCACGAGACTAGATCTCTGTCTCCTGATACCACTCCCCTGCATCTGGCCCTTGAAGTACCCTGGTTTTAAGCCTGGAGATGACACATCTCCATCATGGTTTGTCACCTGTGATGGACTTTTCCTCCAGGAATCTGTCCAATCCCCTTTTGAAGGCATCCAGGCCAGATGCCATCATCACCACATCTTGCGGCAGGGAGTTCCACAGACTAGCCACATCGTGTTTTCTCTAACCCATGCTTCTCAGCATCCACCAGGGTTGGTGGTGGTAGCTTGGAACCAACCCCCCAACCAATATGGGTATCCCAGTGTATATCTCTGACATGCCTCCTCTTTTCCTCTCTCTCTTGTATCCTATGGAATACATACATACATGCTCATAGCAAGCCGGGCAAGGCACAGTTCGATCCCTGATAAGTTCCAGTTAACTGAACTGGAAAGAATGAATTGCACAGATATAAGATGGGGGACACTTGGCTAGAGAATAGTACCTGTGATAGGGATTTGGGGGTCTTGGTGGACCACAAATTGAACATGAGCCAGCAGTGTGATGCGGCGGCCAAGAAAGCCAATGCGATTCTTGGTTGCATCAACAGAACCATAGTGTCTAGATCAAGGGAGGTGATAGTGCCACTCTATTCTGCTCTGGTCAGACCCCACCTGGAGTACTGTGTCCAGTATCTGAAAGGATGTCATATTGAAGAGGGAACAGGTTTGTTCTCCATGGCTTCAGAGACTAGGACTCGGGGCAATGGTTTCAAACTACAGGAAAAGAGATTCCATTTGAACATTCGGAAGAACTTCATGACAGTTAGAGCTGTTCGGCAGTGGAATATGCTGCCACGGAGGGTGGTAGAGTCTCCTTCTTTGACAGTATTTAAGCAGAGGCTGGATGGCCATCTGTCGGAAATATTGTGAAGGGGTTCCTGCTTGGCAGGGGGTTGGACTCGATGGCCCATGAGGTCTCTTCCAACTCTATAATTCTATGATTCTATGATTCTATGATTCTATGATTCTATGACAGCGCCAACATGAGCTGATCTGGAAGATACCAAATAATTGCCGAGCTGGAAGGGTCTCAGTGGATCATTGAGACCAGCCTCTGCAAAAGAGGCCCAGAGGGGAATCGAACCACCAGTATCTACCACCACAGACAGATGCCTAAACCACTGAGCTCCCCCCCACCCAGCAGTTCATTGCCTTGGAGAGGCTGCTATTAAAGCAAGCTGGTATAATGAGGTTGGCCAAGAAAGCCAATGCGATTCTTGGTTGTATCAACAGAAGCATAGTGTCTAGATCAAGGGAAGTGATAGTTCGTTCCACTCTATTCTGCTCTGGTCAGACCCCACATAGAGTACCGTGCCCAGTTCTGTGCACCTCAATTTAAAAAGGATGTTGACAACCTTGAGTGGGTCCAGAGGAGGACAACCAAGATGATTGGAGGTCTGGAAGAAATGTCTTATGAGGAGCAGCTTAGGGAGCTGGGAATGTTTAGCCTTTCAAAAAGAAGACTGAGAGGGGATATGATAGCTATGTTTAAATATCTGAAAGGATGTCACATTGAAGAAGGGACTGGTTGATTTGGCTTCAGAGACTAGGAAGCGGAGCAATGGTCTCAAACTACAAGAAAAGAGATTCCATTTGAACATCAGAAAGAACTTCATGACGGTCAGAGCTGTTCGGCAGTGGAAGATGCTGCCACAAAGGAGGGTGGTGGAGTCTCCTTCTTTGGAGGTTTTTAAGTAGAGGCTGGAAGGCCAACTGTCCGAAATACTGTGATGGGGGTTTCTGCATGGCAGAGGATTGGACCGGATGGCCCTTGAGGTCTCTTCCAACACTATGATTCTAAGACACCATCATGGTGGCATGGATAAAGTGACAGACTAGGAGTCTGGTGAACAGGGTTCAACTCCCTGCTCAGCCAAGATGGATATTCATTGGGAGAATGGAACTTTGTGAAAATACTCCATAAATATCTCACTTATCTTGAAAGCCCTCTCTCTTAGGGCTGCAGTGAGGCTGCTCCGACATGACAGCACACCACCACAACAACGACAACAACAATGAAACATCTCTTTGGAAGCAGAAAAAGGAGTGCATACAGGTGCATGAAAGCGAGCGAGAGAGAAAAAGGATAGCAACCGCTGAGAGCAAACCCATGGAACTGGAAGGGAATATTAAAGATTTCCACCTGCCTTTTGTGATACAAGGGAGACGTCATGGTCCATGAGGACATTAGAAGCAAAAAAGTGAGAGAGGAAATCAAAATATTCCCGTGTATATATTTTTCTCTCCCCAATAGTTCACCAATCTGTTGTTCCTTCCACTCATAGCCCACAATCAAGCAAATTAGAGAGCCTGCTGTTGTTACTATAGTAATCAATGCAGCAGACATAAAGGAAAATTGGACAGCCTCGGGTATAGGTCTCCGTCAGAAAATCAAATACAATTTTATATCATTTGGGCCACTTAGTTCTTTTGTTATGTGGTGCTCTAAGAAGCAAGATTCTCATTGTCAGTGTGGGAGGTTTCTCTGCCCTTCAGTTTCTTTCTTTCTTTCTTTCTTTCTTTCTTTCTTTCTTTCTTTCTTTCTTTCTTTCTTTCTTTCTTTCTTTCTTTCTTTCTTTCTTTCTTTCTTTCTTTCTTTCTTTCTTCACTCCCTCTCCCTCCCTCCCTCCTTTCTTTCTTTCTTTTGTGCTTCACTCCCACCCTCCGCCCCACCTCCTCCCTTTTCTTTCTTTCTTTCTTTCTTTCTTTCTTTCTTTCTTTCTTTCTTTCTTTCTTTCTTTCTTCACTCCCTCTCTCCCTCCCTCTCTCCTTTCTTTCTTTCTTTTGTGCTTCACTCCCTCCCTCCGTCCCACCTCCTTCCTTCCTTCCTTCCTTCCTTCCTTCACTCCCTCCCTCCCTCCCTCCTCTTTCTTTCTTCCTTTCTTCCTTTCTTCCTTTCTTCCTTCCTTAACACCCTCCCTCCCTCTCTCCCTCCCTTTTCTTTCTTTCTTTCTTTCTTTCTTTCTTTCTTTCTTTCTTTCTTTCACTGAGTAGACAACAGGGATAAACAATGTTGAATGGAAGCAGGCACAAACATCAAACCAACTCTTCTCTGAAACCAACATCTTCTATTCCCCCCACCCACTTCCCCAACCCCAAATTACGATTTCACAACTCTACAGTTCCCTCCTTGGATAAATTCAGTGTATAAGATGACCCTCAATTTTCAGTCTGACAATTTGAGGCAAAAATATAGTCTTATACACAGAAAATATTGTACTTTTTAACTCGGGTGGTTAAGGGTTCTACCTTGAAAAGCTGTTTTCTACCTGGTTCTTTTCTGGTCTGTCCCTCACTCACAGAGAAAGAACCCAAAGGAAGGTCAACACCAGTGGCTGGGTGACAAGTTCAGTCAGTCACACCAGGCGCTCATTTTGAGCCCTCTCCACTGATCTTTCTTTCGGTTCTTCCTCAATCAATGGAGGACAGACCAGAAAACAAGGTGGAACGCTTAATGGTGCGATCCGTTGTATTTATCTTTCACCGATGGTATTGAAACTTATGTTTCACTCACGGGGCTGCTAACAACGAGATACTTGGGCGGTCATTGGTTCGCAGGGCTGCTGTAAGTCAGGTGTGCAAGAACATAAGAACATAAGTACATATGAAGAGCCATGCTGGATCAAGCCAAAGGCCCATCTAGTCCAGCTTTCTGTATCTCCCAGTGGCCCCACCAAATGCCTCTAGGAGCACACAAGACTAGATCTCTGTCTCCTAGTACCACTCCCCTGCATCTGACCCTTGAAGTACCCCGGTTTTAAGCCTGGATATGACACATCCCCATCATGGTTTGTCACCTGCGATGGACTTCTCCTCCAGGAACCTGTCCAATCCCTTTTTGAAGGCACCCAGGCCAGATGCCATCACCCCATCCTGTGGCAGGGAGTTCCACAGACTAACAACATGCTGGGTAAAAAAAAAATTCTTTTGTCTGTTCTTACTCTCCCAGCCCTCAATTTGAGTGGATGTCCCCTCGCTCTGGCATTTTGTGAGAGGGAGAAGAGCGTCCCTCTAACCACTTTACTCATGCCCTGCATTATTTTGTACGTCTAAATAATGTCCAAGGAACTCATGGAAATCAAGAGGGCACACTCGGTCACATCCCAGCTATGTCCTATCAATGTCAACTGGACTGTGCCACATGCGGTGGTGGCATAAGGTGCTAACTCATGATAAACATTCTGTTATCAATCCTCCTTAACAATAAGTCAAATCTAGATGCAAGACTAGGTAATATAGATGATACCTTTATCATCTATATTACCTAGTAGCATTTGCATTTTGTAACAGCCACATGGCTCCCGGCCCCCTTTTAAGTCAAGTCGAGCTTTGTTTCACCTTTTTGTTTTTTTAAATTGGGTTGCAAAGATGTGATCTCAGTCTTGGCCACTGGAGGGAAACAGAGAACAGTTCCCTATTTTTATTTGTAATTTTTACTCTGCGCTGTTCGCACACGACAAGAACACAGTGCAGTCACACTGCAGGATACAGAAGACCGCTTTAGCAAAGAGAGAAGCAATAGCAATAACCTGGCTGGCCCAAAGTCATGACAAATGCAATCTATTCCCCCTGAAAAGCACCATTCCACACTCCAGTAACTTAGCTTAAACTAATCACTTTTTAGAAGTAACTTTCCAAGAACTCTGATCTTTGCATCTTGAACCTTTTCCTGTTATTGACAATGTTATTTGTCGAAGGCAGCCGGAGAAGAAGAAAACCCAACAGATCCTCTCAGAATCCCAGAATCATAGAATAGTTAAGTTGGAAGGGGCCTCTAAGGTCATCAAGCCCAACCCCCTGATCCAGGCAGAAATACAATCGAAGGAGATCTGCCAGGTGGTTGTCCAAATTTCTCTTGAACGCCTCCAGTGTTGGAGCACTCTTGAGGCCATTGGTTCCACTGTCTTACTGCTCTAACATGTAGCATTATGGATTAAGCACACACAGAGTTTTGGGGTGCAATCAACTCTGGTCCTCAGGCAGCATTTCTCTCTGTGTCTGTCTTGGCTGCGTGCGTGCGTGTGTGCTGTATGCTGTGTGTGTGATGATTGTGCGTGAGAGTGTGTGATGATAATGATGCCTGAGAGACCAGTCTTTATTGATAAGAGAAGAACAATAGACAAAGGAAGACATTCCATCGGTGGGAGGGAAATGCATGCCTATCTGGGGGACCATATTGCTTGTTATTGATGAGGACCCAGGGAAGGAAGCTGTGGGGCCAAGGGTCACAGAGCAGATGGCCCTGATGTCCTGTTTTTCCTCTGGTCTTGCCATCCTGTTTCGCTGCCTCCTTGAGCTTAGCTCAGCACATCGGTACTTTACTGGCCCTAGGACTTCTGGGAATCGGGGCATCTCAGCTTCCTAGTGCATGGTGCCACTTTGGGGTTCAGAGATATTGGGGAATGGAATCACCACACTAACAGTCAGAAAGTTTTTCATAATATTCAGCCGAAAGCTGGATACTCCTCTGTGAGACAGCCCTTCAAATATTTGAAAAGTGCTATCACATCACCCCTCAGTCTTCTTTTCTCTAGGCCAGGCAAGTCTAAACGTCAGCCCTCCAGATGTTTTGGACCACAGCTCCCACAGTCCTTTGTCATTGGCAATCTAAGCTTAGAATTCTGGGAGTTTTGGTCCAAAACATCAGGAGGGCCGAAGTTTGGACATGCCTAGGCTAAACACTCCTAGTTCTTTTAGCCTTCACCCGAAGGAAGACCCGGAAGTCCTCCGGAAGAACTTCATGACAGGGAGTCCTGTGATGGGGGTTCCTCCACAGCAGTGGGTTGGACTAGATGGCCCTTGAGGTCTCTTCCAACTCTAGGATTCTATGATTCTAAGGAAGGGCCTTCTAAGTCCTAACTCCAATTGTATGGAAGCAGCTCATAAAAGACTTACGTCTGGCTCCCTCCCAGTTGACATTTAGGAGTCTATCAAAACATTCCTTTCCAGGGAGGCCTTTCATACCGCACTGTGGTTGATGAGTAGTTTACCTCCCGCAATATTATCTATAGCACCACTGGTTCTGTTTTTATGCTATTACGTATTTTGAAATCCTGTTTTAATTCCATTTTATTGTTTGATAGATGTTTTGATTCGTTCCTAAGCTGCCCAGAGTAGTGCTTCTGCACAAACAGGGTGGACTATAAATAAGAACAGAAGAACAGCTTTGCTGCAACAGGCAGCAGCCCATTCGGTCCAGCCTTCTGTCTCACACAGCAGCTCACCATTTATTTCAGGGTATTCCCAAGCAGATGTCTTCCCCTGCTTACGATTCCACACAAATGACAATGAGAGATATCCTGCCTACCTCTCCAACCCGGAGGTTATCCTTGAGCATCCATCATGATAGCCATGGATGCCGTTGTTCTCCACAGACCAGTGATCCTCTGGGTGCAAAAGTACTTTCTCTTATTTGTTTGAGATCTAGCACCCAAAAATTTCATGGAGTGCCCCCTAGTTCTAGTGTTGTGTGATAGGGAAAACAGTTTTTCCTTATCTACTTTGTCCACACCGTGTATGATTTTTTAAAAACTTCGATCAGGTCACCTAAAATAAAATAAAATAAAAATACTGCTGCTTTAGCCCAATCTTGTGTTGTTCTGTATTCCTTTGATTTGAGTCTTTTATATGTGTGCTGAGCTCCTGTACTTGCTGATCCAAACGTTTTACTGTTTCTTCCAATTTTGATTGCATATTATCTATCTTTTCTTCTATACATTGCTGGTTATTTTTCATTTCCGTTTTAAGCTCTGTAAACATTGCAATTATTGTTTGCATATCCTTATTTGTTTGATCTTTAGGTGTTTCTTTCCCCGTTAGTTCATGTAATGTAAGCAAAATAAATAAAGCTAAAAATGTGAGGGTTGAAGAAATACAAGAGTTTGGTTTTAAGAAGAACAGTCAAAGGGTATTTGTACACGACCCCTAAACTCTGCAACAAATGGCTGCCAGCTCCGGAGCTTACAATTGTTTCCCCACCAGCTCCGGAGTTTGCAGGAAATTAAGTGCGACCACGCCCACCTAAGCGCGTCCCAGCTCACCTTTCAAGTACCTGCTCTAGGAGGGTGAAAATCCCCAGGTCCGGATGTAATCTGGTGAGTGCGGGCTCTCCTCGCTTCTGTTTTTTTTTTTTTTGACTCCTGCCCCTTTAAGAGAAGGGGCAGGAGGCAAAAAAACAAACATAAGAGAAGGAATCAGGACCACAACGGGGCTCCCGGCGGCTTTGGAGGTGAGCCTGCATTTTTTCCTCTCTTTTTTTCCTCTGTTTGACTTGGCTGAACTTGATCAGCTAGCTCTCTGTAAACCGCCCAGAGTTCCTTCGGGAAGATGGGCGGTATAGAAGTCCCATAATAAATAAATAAATAAATAAATAAATAAATAAATAAATAAATAAATAAATAAATAAATAAATAAATAAAGCCAAGGGATCTTCCAAATATTGACATCACTAATGGCAACATTCAAGATGGTCTACACAGGATCCCCTCTCGTGCTCGCTACCATTCACAAAGTGACGCCAAACATGAGAAAAATCCCAGAAGAAGATCTTCTCTCTCTATTTTTTTGAACCAGTACTCACCTGAACACAAAACAATTTTCATGCCTGTTTTTTTAGAAGAAGCAAATGTGAATGGTAGCCAGCACAAGAGGGGATCTTGTAAACCATCTTGTCTGCTGCCATTGGTGTTGTCATTCAATATTCAGAATACCCTTTGCTATATAAAGCCTGGAATCTTCCCCCCCCTCCTTGCTGGCAATGTGGGCACTATATTGTGCTGCAAGATCAGGCCATTGCCTGGTGTTTTGAATTATGGATGCAGAACCACAATATCCTACATTAATAAAATGGAGTTTCTCTCTCTCTCTCTGTGCGTGTGTGTGTTGTTTATTTATTTGTTTGTTTGTTTTTGGAAAAATTGAATTATAATATAAGAACAATAGGGGAAAAACACTACATCATCTCATTAAAAACCAAGGGAAGTGATTGCATGAATAATTAGAGAAATAAATAGATCTTGGTGGGTGGTGGAAACTCTCATGATTGGAGTCTGCGTACTCTCAGTGGGGGACTATTTTTCACAAGTCATGCAAATACTGCTTGGGATTTTTTTTTTTTGGACTCAGGAGTAGGACTACTCCCATGGCCACCAGATGGGGTGGTCTGGCTTATTAAGAGGCAACTGTGGGTTGTACAGTGAAATGTGTAAACATGGTTGTTTGGATTAGTTTTTATGTTATTTTAATAAAAATTATAAAAAGAGAGAGAGAGAGACAACTGTATCTAATGCTGTGTTTTCCTTTTCTGCACTGGCTGGTCAAAGGCTATGCCACCAGCTCTGTTTATCAATCAGCTCCTTGTAGATATTTACTTGTTGCGGTTAATTAGAGCTGCAATCCTTTCCCTTAAACTGCTAGTTTTGTCTTCTTTCCAGCCTTTGGAGTCAAAGCATCCATGTTTCACGGCGCTTTTATGAACCATGTAGTTACAGACAGTATGTATAATTCTTTCATCATGCTTCTCTGAATTATAGGCACACATCTTAAGCATCATATTCTTTGCAGCAAGCTAATATCACACAGGCTGGTCCAGGGCACAGGATCTCAGTTACCAAATCAGATCCAGAAAGGTACAGCATTGTTGCACATTTTATGAATGTAATTCCCTGTGCTTCCTTCCTTCCTTCCTTCCTTCCTTCCTTCCTTCCTTCCTTCCTTCCTTCCTTCCTTCCTTCCTTCCTTCCTTTCTTCCTTCCTTCCTTCCTTTTGTTCACCAAATTGCCACATTTGAGATAGCTGATTGCTCCTTCCGGGAGAGGCCCGTGCAGAAAAAAATAGCCTTTTATACTGCCATACAAATAATTCTGAGCAGGCTGGCCTTTCTTATTGAAGCAAAAACCACACTGTGTTTGAGAAATCTTAAGAGGCCTCCTTCAATGTTTCTCAGGAAAAACAGACTCGTGCAGAGAAATCTCGATGTCGGAAGAAAGGAACCACCCCCTCAGTTTCTTGTTGAGAGAGAGAGAGAGAGAGAGAGAGAGAGAGAGAGAGAGAGATTGTAAGATTTACAATCATTCCCTTACCAAGACAATGCAAATCTGATACACTGTGGAGCAACTCATGTATCATTTTTATTGATTGGGTGAGTCCTTCTTGGCAGGTAAGGCAACATTGCTGTCTGAAGGGTGGTTGCGTGAATGATGGAGAAGCTTGTTTTCTGTGGCTGCAGGAGGCAGGATTCAGATCTAAATTATGGTTCTAAATTACAAGAACAGAGATTCTAACAAAACCGTAGAAAAACGTGCAGAGGGCCCCAACTTTTGAACAGTGAAATATGTTATTTCAGAAGTGGGGGCAATTCTCCTTCATGGTGCTCTGTCAGAGATGCTGGAACTATGAGTTGCTTGCATTTATGAGGAGTCAGACTAGATGACCTTTGAGTGCATTTTCCATGCTTAACAGTTCCATGTAGAGATGGACACAAAATGAATACAAATTCTTTTCGTTATTCGTTATTCATTTCGATATGTAATGAAACGCATAACGAACAGCCCCCTCAAAGAAAAATGAAACAAAACGAAGCAGAAAGTTCCGTTTTGTTCCATTCGTTTTTCGTTTTCCCACCACACCGGCATATCTTACCTGACGTCTGGGTCGGGGAGGCCTCCTGGTCACATAGCGCTGCTCCTGAAGCTGACTAGCCCCCGCGGAGGAGGCTTCGGAGGCCTTGCGCCAGCCACCTGAATTTATTTATTTATTTATTTATTTATTTTTACAGCTTATATGCCGCCCACTACCCAAAGGTCTCTGGGCGGCTTCCAATCAAAGAATTAAAACAGTTAAAAACATCAAACAACAATAAATAATTAAAACAATAATAAAAACCTTATACTAAAATCATCACACTAAAATTGCCATCAGAAGACCCACAATCTAAATTGTATCAATTAAAAAATTTCTGGAACAGGAAGGTTTTTACCTGGCGCCGAAATGTCATCAGTGTTGGCGCCAGGCGGATCTCACTTGGGAGGGCATTCCATAGCTTGGGGGCAGCTGCTGAGAAGGCCCTGTGTCTGCAGGCTATCCCTCTTACTTCCTTGAGGGATGGCTCTTTCAAGAGGGCCCCCTGGCTTGATCTTAATTGCCAGGTAGGTTCGTATGGAAGGAGGCAGTCCTTCAGGTATCTAGGTCCTAAGCCAATTGCAGAGCATCCCGCAGCAGCGAGAAGCCTCCGTGGAGGGGGCTTCGGAGGCCTCCTGTTGCCTGGCACAGCCGCTGCTAGGGCTCTGGAGGTGGTGGCAGTGAGGTCCACAGACACCTGGAGTGGTCGCTGCCAGGGCCCCGGAGGCAGCGGTGATGCCTAGAATGAATACAATGCCAGGCATGGGTTTTCCAATCCGGAATGTCAGATCAGATATTTGCCTAATCTCGCCAGGAGGCCAAGAAGTAATCACGTATGTGGATCGACCGCTACCGCACTTCCTTCAGCAACCACTTTTTGTTTTGAATAACCTTTTGCCCTCCCCTGGTCATGTGGGTGCTGAAGCGAATCAGCATTCCGCACTTGCGCATTTTTCAAGGAATCGGTTTCCCGTCCGCACTTTGCAGAACCACTTTTTGTCCCGATTTTCTCAGACATTTTCCCATCATCTGCTTCAATTTCGGGAATTATTTTAGGATAACGTCATGCCGTTGTTCTTCCATTCAAATTAATGTTGTTAGTTTTCTGGATCTCCCTTTAGATTACTTACAACGTGGCACATTGATTTTGATAGCCTAATTCAGACGTTTACCTGCGTTATAGAAGCACCAGATAAGACGGTGGCAGCAGAGAAATTGCAGCAGGATTTCTTTATTCTTTTTTTCTACGGCAGGATAAGGCAGAAACGGGAGGGGGCGGGATAAAGTGATGCACTGTGTCCGCTAGAGATGGGCATGAATAAAAAAAATGGCATTTCGTTTGTCCTTTGTCGTTTAGGGGGTCCGTTTCGGTTCGTTTCCATTTTTCAGGAATTTTTGCAAAAAAATTGTTTTCATTTTCATTCGTTTCGTTACCATTTCATTACCATTTATTTCATTTTTTGGTGATTTTTTTAGCATTTAAAGCAGATCACTTGTATTGCTGTAACGAAAACGAAACGCACGACAAAATTTCCGGTATTTCTGTTTGTTTCGTTTCATTTTAGAGACAAAATTTGTTTGTCGTTTCGTTGCGTAACGAAATGAAAAACAAAAACGGAAATGATTTTTTTTTCATTTCGTGCCCATCTCTAGTGTCTGCAGTTGGAGCCAAATCGCTTCAAGAAGCAGTCTAGAAATCGGTTTTAAAAAACACCACCCCTGGTGGTCGTGGCAAGAAAAAGCAACACAGAGGCCAAAAGGGGGCGTGGCCAAGGGGGTGCCGCGGAAATAGTGAGTGGAAGTGTGGTAAGTGAATTTTAAGGCGACTGGACTTTAAGGAAAAGGCGATTCAAAACCTAGTGCGGTAGAGGTGCAAAAGTGGACATTGGGGGGCAGAGGCTTGGGAAGTTATTTTTGCCGGCTATTTCCAGGCTTAATTTCTGATAGTGCAAGAGGAATGGCCAGCAGAAAAATGGTTGGTTTCTAAACCTGAAAAAATAGCTCCTTGTGGATTGTTCCAGCTACAAAAATGTACTTGAGGCAGGTGCGTTGCTTTCTCATTCCTGGTGAGACTTAGTTCACTGTGTATTATAATGGCTTCTCACGCCATCCTGAGCTGTCATCCTAAGGGAGAAATCTTAACCATCAAATGAAACATAACTGTCACCGTTTTATTCAGTCTCATTCTGAGTTATTTAAATAATTAAACCAATATGCCCTGGACTAGTACAGTATGAAAGACATCATTCTTCCAAGAGAAATGCACAGGGGAGGCTGTGAACCACCTAGTAAATATCACAGTAGAAACATAGCAAACACAGGTGTAAGTGAATCCAAAATTACTTAACAGATTGGTATTCATGAGCCTCATGGTGCAGTGGTTAAGCAGCGGTGCTGCAGCCGAAACTCTGCTCGTGACCTGAGGTTCAGTCCCAGATAGTCGGCTCAAGGTTCAATCAGCCTTCCATCCTTCTGAGGTTGGTAAAATGAGTACCCAGCTTGCTGGGGATGCGGGGTGGGGAATGGGTAGCGTGGATAATTAAATTGTAAACAGCCCAGAGGGTGCTTTAAGTGTGATGGGGCTTGAAAAAACAACACACAACAAAGGTGCAATGAAAGACATGCATACAAATGTAACTTTTCATGGGGGAAGTATGCCATTCCTTGCATTGCTGAGTTATTTTTGGAAGGGAGGATGATGTTCTAAAGCCACAGAGGGTCAGTGAGAAGAAAGAACATTTACCTGGCGCCGAAATGTCATCAGTGTTGGCGCCAGGCGGATCTCACTTGGGAGGGCATTCCATAGCTTGGGGGGCAGCTGCCGAGAAGGCCCTGTGTCTGCAGGCCATCCCTCTTACCTCCTTGAGGGATGGCTCTTTCAAGAGGGCCCCCTGGCTTGATCTTAATTGCCGGGTAGGTTCGCATGGAAGGAGGCGGTCCTTCAGGTATCTAGGTCCTAAGCCAATTGCAGAGCATCCCGCAGCAGTGAGAAGCCTCCGTGGAGGGGGCTTCGGAGGCCTCCTGTTGCCTGGCACAGCCGCTGCTGGGGCTCTGGAGGTGGTGGCAGTGAGGTCCACTGCCACCTGGAGTGGTCGCTGCCAGGGCTCCGGAGGCAGCGGTGATGCCTAGAATGAATACAATGCCAGGCATGGGTTTTCCGATCCGGAATGTCAGATCAGATATTTGCCTAATCTCGCCAGGAGGCCAAGAAGTAATCACGTATGTGGATCGACTGCTACCGCACTTCCTTCAGCAACCGCTTTTTGTTTTGAATAACCTTTTGCCCTCCCCTGGTCATGTGGGTGCTGAAGCGATTCAGCATTCCGCACTTGTGCGTTTTTCAAGGAATCGGTTTCCCGTCCGCACTTTGCAGAACCACTTTTTGTCCCAATTTTCTCAGACATTTTCCCATCATCTGCTTCAATTTCGGGAATTATTTTAAGATGTCATGCCGTTGTTCTTCCATTCAAATTAATGTTGTTAGTTTTCTGGATCTCCCTTTAGATTACTTACAACGTGGCACATTGATTTTGATAGCCTAATTCAGACGTTTACCTGCATTATAGAAGCACCAGAGAAGACGGTGGCAGCAGAGAAATTGCAGCAGGATTTCTTTATTCTTTTTTTCTACGGCAGGATAAGGCAGAAACGGGAGGGGGCGGGATAAAGTGATGCACTGTGTCCGCTAGAGATGGGCATGAATAAAAAAAATGGCATTTCGTTTGTCCTTTGTCGTTTAGGGGGTCCGTTTCGGTTCGTTTCCATTTTTCAGGAATTTTTGCAAAAAAATTGTTTTCATTTTCGTTCGTTTCGTTACCATTTCATTACCATTTATTTCATTTTTTGGTGAATTTTTTAGCATTTAAAGCAGATCACTTGTATTGCTGTAACGAAAACGAAACGCACGACAAAATTTCCGGTATTTCTGTTTGTTTCGTTTCATTTTAGAGACAAAATTCGTTTGTCATTTCATTGTGTAACGAAACGAAAAACAAAAACGGAAATGAATTTTTTTTCATTTCGTGCCCATCTCTAGTGTCCGCAGTTGGAGCCAAATCGCTTCAAGAAGCGGTCTAGAAATCGGTTTTAAAAAACTCCACCCCTGGTGGCCGTGGCAAGAAAAAGCAACACAGTGGCCAAAAGGGGGCGTGGCCAAGGGGGTGCCATGGAAAAAGCGAGTGGAAGTGTGGTAAGTGACTTTTAAGGCGATTTGACTTTAAGGAAAAGGCGATTCAAAACCTAGTGTGGTAGAGGTGCAAAAGTGGACATTGGGGGGCAGAGGCTTGGGAAGTTACTTTTGCCGGCTATTTCTAAGCTTAATTTCTGATAGTGCAAGAGAAATGGCCAGCAGAAAAATGGTTGGTTTCTAAACCTGAAAAAATAGCTCCTTGTGGATTGTTCCAGCTACAAAAATGTACTTGAGGCAGGTGTGTTGCTTTCTCATTCCTGGTGAGACTTAGTTCACTGTGTATTATAATGGCTTCTCACGCCATCCTGAGCTGTCATCCTAAGGGAGAAATCTTAACCATCAAATGAAACATAACTGTCAACATTTTATTCAGTCTCATTCTGAGTTATTTAAATAATTAAACCAATGTGCCCTGGACTAGTACAGTATGAAAGACATCATTCTTCCAAGAGAAATGCACAGGGGAGGCTGTGAACCACCTAGTAAATATCACAGTAGAAACATAGCAAACACAGGTGTAAGTGAATCCAAAATTACTTAACAGATTGTTATTCATGAGCCTCGTGGTGCAGTGGTTAAGCAGCGGTGCTGCAGCCGAAACTCTGCTCGTGACCTGAGGTTCAGTCCCAGATAGTCGGCTCAAGGTTCAATCAGCCTTCCATCCTTCTGAGGTTGGTAAAATGAGTACCCAGCTTGCTGGGGGTGCGGGGTGGGGAATGGGTAGCGTGGATAATTAAATTGTAAACAGCCCAGAGGGTGCTTTAAGTGTGATGGGGCTTGGAAAAACAACAAACAACAAAGGTGCAATGAAAGACATGCGCTACAAATGTAACTTTTCATGGGGGAAGTGCCATGCCTTGCGTTGCTGAGTTATTTTTGGAAGGGATGATGATATTCTAAAGCCACAGAGGGCCAGTGAGAAGAAAGAACTCAATGAACCAGCATCAAGAACTGATGCTGGTTCAGCCAGCAAGACAAGTGAGGAGAGCCAGACAGAGGGGAAACCCATTATGTATAGTTTACAGTTTAAGCATGCAGGAGGGTACATATTGCTCCTCCCTCCACTGCGCCCCAGCAAGCTGGGTACTCAGTTTACCAACCTTGGAAGGATAGAAGGTTGAGTCAACCTCGAGCCAGTCACTTGTGACCAATGAGATCGAACTCCGGTCACAAGCAGATTCCTGATGGCAGTGCTGCAGTTTAAGCACTCTTGTTCTGCTTCTCATCCGGTGCCTCTCTATTAGCTTCACCATTACTCCTCGGTAGAGATGGGCACGAAACGAACAATTTTTTGTTTCCATTTTCGTTTTTTTGTTTCGTTACGTAACGAAACGACAAACGAATTTTGTCTCTAAAATGAAACGAAAGGAACAGAAACACCGGAAATTTTGTCGTGCATTTCATTTCCGTTACTGCAATATGAGTGAATTGCTTAAAATCCTAAAAAATAAATAAATTGAATATTGAAATAAATGGTAACGAAATGGTAACAAACAAACGAAAATGAAAATGATTTTTTTGCAAAAATTCGCGAAAAACGGAAACGAACCGAAACAGACCCGACAAACGACAAACAAAATGCCATTTTTTTGATTCATGCCCATCTCTACTCCTCGGAGCTACTTATAGTTTGGACTGTCTATGATCACACACTCCTCTCGGCTCCCTGAGGTTTAGAGGGATGCATTTTATTTCACTGGACTTTTTTGCTTGACATGTGGAATCCATCACCTGCTCTCTCTCTCTCTCTCTCTTGGGGGGTGGGGGAGAATCGACTGGACTTCAGGATGCTGACCAGCACTCACTACCCACAAATCTAAGCATCTGAAGCCTAGGTAGGTTGCAGAAGCTGTCACAGTCCATCTGATGACTTGTAACAATGCATAACTACAGAATTCTACAGATAGGGAAAAAGGGGCACAAAAGGAGTTTGCAACCACCAGAGTATGTTCTTCTTAGCCAGAGCAAAGAGTGACCTTTGGGTTTTTAACAGCTCCCAGATAGCACAAGATGGAGACACCACCCACGCTGGCTGAGCTGTCATCTGAACAAGTGAGGTCCCCAAGCTACTTTTTGGAGTCTCGCTTGGTCCTGTTTTTTGGAAGATGTTTCCAAAGATGGTGGGCCTGTTTTGACCTACAGAAGGGACCCTCGCCACTTTCAAAAGGAGTAAGGGCATCACCTGAGCCGTTGTACATCCAAGTGACCAAAGATGTTCCTATGAATATTAATTAGAGATGGGCACGACTCAAGAAAATGGTGTTTCATTTGTCGTTTGTCGTTTAGGGGGTCCGTTTCGGTTCATTTTCATTTTTTGTGAATTTTTGCAAAAAAATTTGTTTTTGTTTTGTTACGTAACAAAATGAAAAATGAAAACGAAAACAAAAAATGCTGTTTCATTAGCATTCATTACAGTTCAATGTAGTTGCCACAACGAAAATGAAACGCACGACAAAATTTCTGGTGTTTTGGTTCGTTTCGTTTCATTTTGGAACAAAATTCATTTTTCATTTTGTATAACAAAATGAAAAAACAAAAACGAAAATGAAAAATTGCTCGTTTCGTGCCCATCTCTAGTATTAATTAGTGGCAATAAAAGTCATGCTTTCCTCTAGTTCTTCTCCCTGTGCTCGAACGGGGAAGGTATTTAGCCAAACCCAACCCGAACTGGATTCTGTGGAGTTACTTCCCTCTGCCCAGACAATTATCTCCTTTTTAAATAGGCAAGGGTCTTGGCCGCATTATGCTAAGCCTAGGCCACAGATCACAAATCAGGGCTGTGTAAGAGGTCCCCAATCTATTTAGAGGTCAGTCTGGAGCTTTGAAGAACATCCTTCAAATGCTCTTGAGAAACCAGCTCTGGCCACAGTGACGCATGCCCTAGTGACTTCCCGGCTAGACTACTGTAATGCGCTCTATGTGGGGGCTGCTGATGAAAAGCCTCAGGAAACTTCAATGGGTCCAAAATGCAGCAGCCAGATTGCTGACTGGCTGCTGCATTACAGAGATCACATTAGGCTGCAGTCACACCAGCGTTCTCTGTGTATATAAATCTCATGCATATTTTTTTTTCCGGGCGGTCACATGGTTTTTAATGTGCAGTTATTGTCCTCTCTTCTGCTTCGTATTTTCCGATTCTGGTTCCGTCTCTACCTGTCTACTTTGCATTTCCCCCTTCTTTCCGGCTCTACTTTCCAAGTCTCCGTGGTGTTTATGCTGTCGAAAAAGGGGAACAACTGATTTTATTGTGTATTTTCTGTGTCCTGTCGTGGTTACAGAAGCAAATAAGTAAGCATTTTCGAGCGAAGTTTCTAAATCCAGCCCCTGGCAGTGGTTATTGAAACTTTGCTGAAACTGCTGTTCAAGGGGCATGGTCGGTCAGGACCGGAATTTACTTCTCTTCGCGGTTAGGACACGATCTTTTTATGCGCAGTTAGCTGAAGGGAAACTACGGAGAAAATGCAGGTATGACTGCGGCCGTACTCTGCGGTGCAGAGATAATATTACTCCATATTAGAGCTGCTCCAGTGGCTTTCAATCAGCTATCCGGCACAATTCAAGGTGCTGCCCTTGACTTACAAAACACTGTACGGCCTGGGTCCAAGCTACCTCAAAGATCAAATCTCACAGCATGAACCAACTCAGGTTGTCAAGGTCATCAGGAGAGGCCCTTCTCACAGGTACCTCTCATGGGAACCCATGAAAGGGTCTTCTCGGCTGCTTCGCCCGGTCTCTGGAACTCCCTCCCACTAGAGGCCAGGACTGCCTCATCTCTGTTGTCCTTCTGGAAACAGGCAAAGACCTTTCTCTTCAGGCAAGCTTTCCCTGAATGATGGTCTACCTATAATGTGTCTTTTATATGAATCTACAGGATCACATAGACTTTGTCTTTATAACTACTTATAACCTTATGGGTTTACATCAACACATGTTTTCAATGCTAGTTTCCATCACTCATAACTTTACACAGAACTTTACTCCCCTATAACTGCTCATGTTCCAGGATACAGCCAAACAGCCTGAAAAACACACAACAGCTATCAGATCCTGGTCGTGAAAGCCTTTGAGAATACAGCACAATGAATTCGGTGGTTTGTGGTTCAGGGGCTACTGTTTCTGAAGCCAACAGAGCAGGAAGAGGAGGAGGAGGCAGGACCAGATAGGAAGGCAATGGGGACAGCTAAAGCCAAAGGAAGCACTGAACAGAAACAAGTTGGGTGCTTCATTTCATTTTGGCAAAATGGGCTCCACGAACCAAACCGTGGGCGTTTTCGGTTTCGTAGCTTGGTTCGTGCCCATCTCTAGTGATTATTCCAATCCCTGTCTCCAATTAGGCCTGTTAATGCATGGCAGGGTGAGCGGAGGCACCACATGGGACAAGAAACAGAAAGACATTATCAGCGGGAGCCTAGTATCTGATGAGCAAGGGAGGGACGGGGTGGGTAAATGGCATGGTTGTTCAGGAAACGATGGGAGTGAATCGCTCCGAATGCCACTTAATGACTAGCATGCCACGTTCCATTACCTCCACGCTGACATGAAATAACATGCCTTTGCATGACTTCAACCTGATTGTTGACTCCTGGGGGCCCCTCATTTGGGAAGGAACGGCATGCAGATGAGATCCTCCCACCACAGGGGAAGCAAGGATGACAGGAAGCCATTTGAAAAACAGCACTGCTGTAAACACTACCATAGGACTGTGCAGTTCAGCCACGGAGCTGAACCAGCGTTCCCTTCATCCCAGTCTAACAACCCATCCTCCATACAATGTTGGCTCTCAACTAGAAACTTACATCGGTATATTTTTTTCCCAAAGGAAGAACACATTGTGGTGCAATTCTGTATTCCATGTTCCAACTTAGCTCTCTTGCTTTTAGGGATTTCAGATTTCGGTGGGCCAGGGTGGTTTATTTCCCCCCCCCATACATCTTGCAGATTTACCAAGAATTTGAGGCACATTGTGGTCTCCGTGAAGAAATGCTTTTTCCGTTCCATGAGTGTGCCTCGGTGTGTCCTTCTGGATCAAGATGCACATTTATGGAATGCCCTCCCAAGCGAGACCCGCCTGGCGCCAACATTGATGTCATTCCGGTGCCAGGTAAAAACATTCCTGTTCAGGAAGTCTTTTTAACTGATTATTGTGGCTCCTGATGGCGATCTTAGTGCAGTGTTTTAATATACTGTATTTATTGTATTTAAAATGTTTTATTGTTTTAATTTTATTGCAATTTGACGTTTTAATTGTCTAAATTGTTTACTTTGATTGTGAGCCATCCAGAGACCTTTGGGTAGTGGGCGGCACACAAGCTATATAAATAAATAAATAAATAAATAAATAAATAAATAAATAAATTTGCATAATGTGGTTTTAGGAAACATGCACGAGCCCCTTTTTCTTTCAAAGTATGGAACATGCACTTCTTATGTGTTTTCCCATGGTACTTAAAACGCTCCCTGGGCAGTTTACAGTTCAAGTATACAGGTGAGACATTGCCCCCACCACCAGCAAGCTGGCTACTCAATTGAATGGCCTTGGAAGGATGGAAGGAGGAGTGAACCTGGAGCCAGCGACTTGAGCCTGTCAGGATCAAATGCAGGTTATGAGCCTAAACAACTGCACCACGAAGGTCCCTAATGCTGCATTAGTTCAAATTTTGGTGAAAACCAATCTGCTATTCTAAGAGTCTTTTTCCTCGCCCCCTTCTTTTTTTGTTTTGCGTTGTTCCTCAATCCCCCCCCCCCAAAGCTGGCAGATCATACCCTTCAGGTTTTGCGCGTGGTGCTTTTTGAGTAGCATCAGACCCCTCCCCCCCGGAAGTGTATTTATGGCTGCAGCATCTGGACTATGCAGAGCCTAGACAATTGCTTTGGTCTATAACCCCTATGCCCTTCTGTCAGATAGGGTGGATTCAACGGAAATGGAGTCAAAGATGGCTCAGTGGTTGAGGTGACTGGCCGGTGAGACAGAGGTTGAGAGTTTGATTCCCCCACTGTTCCTCCTTGACAGGGGTTGGACTTGAGGCTTTATAGCACTGTTGGTGAATAGGGATGGGCAGGAAATGAAAAATGAATGCTATTTTGTCACTTCGTTACGTAACGCAATGAAACAAAACAAAACAAGGAAGCAGCATTCCGTTATAAATGAGACGAAACGGTCATTTTCCCATTGAAACGAACCATTTTGTTCCATCGTTTTTGCACTCCTGCCGAGCTGTCAATGGCTGGACCCCTTTAAACATGGCCCAGTCAGTACCAGGGGGACACCCTGGTACCGACTGGTCCAGGTTTAAAGGGATCTATCCATTGACAGCTTGGCAGGAATCCTCAGAAAATGGTCGGGAATGGAGCGTGATCCCGCAGAACTGCCTACCCAACCATTTTCAGAGGGCTCCTGCCCAGCCCCTTAAATTGTTTTTTTTTAAATCTGTAAGAAACAAAACAAAACAAAACAAAACAGGGGTGAGCACAAAATGAAACAAAACAAAACATTATTTTCCCGTTTCATGCCCATCCCTATTGGCGAATCTATGGCACAGGTCCCAAAGGTGGCCCTCGGAGCCCTTTCTGTGGGCACCTGACATTGCCCCTTCACAGCCACCTGTATTCAGGTTAAATGGCTGTATTGGCACATTGCAAAAATAAAATAAAATTAGTGGGTTTTGAATTGCAGTTTGGAAGCCCATTCTCTAAAAGGTTCACCATCACTGCTCTATAGGGTCCCTTTAAGCCCTGTAGTTCTAAGATGATAACACTACTCCTGGTCTACACTGTTCTTTTGGTGAGACTTGGCCCTGGCTCAATAGGGTTGCTTGGGGTCAGGTGGAGGTGTGGTACGCCATTTGGTGTGGTCCTCCAAGCCACCTTGTTTGGTTGAGTTCCTTTAGATGTGGTGAAGTGAGCAAATAATAAGTGAGCAAATGGGACACTTCCTCAACAGATGGCTGTGGATTTGAAGTTCTTTTGTTAAAAAGACTCTGGTAGAATTGTAGAATCCTTAGTTTGGAAAGGACCTACAAAGCCATTGAGTTCAACCTCCTACTACTCGGTGCAGGAATCCAAATCAAAGCAGATCTGACAGATGTCCACTCAATTTTCTGTTGAATTCTCCAGCGTTGGAACTCTCACCACCTCCTGAGGTCATGAGTCCCATTGTTGTACTTCTCTGTTAAGAAGTCTCCCCAGATATTCAGCCTAAAGCTAGCTTCCTGTAAACCAGGCATGTCCAAACTCCGGCCCTCCTGATGTTTTGGACCATAACTCCCGGAATTCTAAGCTTAGATTGCCAATGACAAAGGACTGTGGGAATTGTGGTCCAAAACATATGGAGGGCCAAAGTTTGGACATGCCTGCTGTAAACTATGGCTGAATGGACTATCGCTGTGGTGCTATGCCACTTAAATAAAACAATAGGGCCAGTCAATAAAATGTCTGTGGCCAATTTTTTTTAAATAAAAGCATCTAGTAGAAGAGAGAAGCTTGCTCAGGTGATTACTTTGAGCCTCTGAAGGCTCATCCCCACCAGCACTACATGTATACTGTTCATCACCCTGTTATCTCCTGAATTAGGTAAACAACATGCATCTCTTTGGATGCTATTAGACTGCAAAACTCAGCAGCCTGTGCAGAGAGGCTTGTCTCAGCTTTACGCTGTGGAGACCGACATGGAAATTAAAGGTGCTTTGCCTGCTTTCATTTATCCATGACCGTATAATTGCAAAATGCGAGCCTGAATTGGAGGGGGTCATGTTCCAGGTAGGATTGCATAAAGAGGGGCTTCCTCCCCCTCCCCATCTTCTTAACAGGGACACGCTGGGGAACATGCCTCCCTCGAACGCCCAGATGGCATGAATAATTTCACAGCCGGTAAACTGGGTCTCTATTTTGCATGCTAGATTTGTGCTCGGAAGGCAGCTGCCGGGCTGCAGTGCCAGCCGCGTGCCTCACCAAAAACTTCCAGTGGTCATTTTGATCAGCAGTTGCCTTGGTGACAAAATCCGAGCGCTGACTTTCTTCCGCAGCCTCCCAGCGGTGTGCTAGGTTTCGCACCTGAGTCTGGGATGTTAGTGTGGTTTTCCCCACCGGTGGCTTTAAAGAGATCAGATGGTGCCACTCTGCAGGGGTTTGGCTTAACGATCTGCGATTCTGAAGCAGGGCCGGCCTTGTAATTGAGCAGAGAGTGAGGGCAACCTCAGGGCAGCAGATAGTGTGAGAGGCTCACAGGACTCCTTAGTAGAGATGGGCACGACTCAGCGAAATTTTCGTTATCGTTTTCATTTTTTCGTTTCGTTTTGTAACGAAAACAAAAATGAAAATTTTTTCAGAAGCAAAATGACAACGGAAACGAAACAAAAAAATTTGCCGTGTTTTTCGTTTTCGTTACGGCAGACACATTGCATTGAAAAGAATGCTAATGAAACGAAAAAATTTCATTTTCGTTTTGTTTTTTCATTTCGTTTCGTAACGAAAACGAAAATGAAAAATGTGCAAAACCCCCCCGAAAAACGAAAACGAACCGAAACGGACCCCTAAACGACAAACGACAAACGAAAAATTATTTTTTTGAGTCGTGCCCATCTCTACTCCTTAGAGCATGTTGCTTTCTAGTGGTCATGAGAAACACCCTGGAAGTACAATAAGATTCAACGAGAACCTTAAACATGAAGTTGAGGGCGCCACTTCATCTTTCGCCTCTAGGAGCAAATTGTCTTCTTCCCAAGGGGTTTTGATACCCTCTAAATTTCCCTAAGCACATCCAATCTCACCTGATTTCAGAAGCTAAGCAGGGTTGGCCCTGGTTAGTACTTGGATGGGAGACCACCAGGGTGTACCACAGGGGTGCCCAAACTTTTTGTAAGGAGGGCCAGATTTGGTGGCTGAGAATGTGTCAGGGGCCGGTTGGTCCCTGACCCTGCCACCCCACTGCAAGCCCCACCCACTGACCCATAAGCCCCACCCACTGACCCCTTGCAACCCCACCCGCAGGAAGGCAGGCGGGGACCAAGGTAGGGAGGGAGGAAGGTGGAAACCAAGAGAGGAAGGAAGGAAGTTGGGGACCAAGGGAGGGAGGAAAGAAGGAAGGTGGGGACCAAAGGAAGCACAGGGAGCCGTGGCCACAGGTCACCCCTTGGAAGAGGCAATCTGTGCGACCTTGCACGCCCCAAGCTCCCCAGTGGTGGTGACGGCTCGCCCGCCAGCCCACCCCAAAGCTCCTTGGTGGTGGCAGAGGCCCGCTGGCCTGCCCACCATCACACATTCCCCTGCGGTGCCGGTGGTGGCAGACCGCCCGTCCACCCAAGCTTCCCAGTAGTGCCGGTGGCACGGCCTGCCTGATGACTGCCCTGTGTGTGCACTCAACCTCACACATTCCCCTGCAGTGCTGCCCAAGCTTCCCAGCTATGCTGGTGGCGGCGGCGGCCCACCTGTGTGTTGCCCTGCGTGTGCGCGCCAAGCTTCACAAGCTTCCCGGGGGTGCAAATGTTGGTGGAAGATTTTTTATTTAAAAAAAATGGGGAAAAGGAGGGGGAGGGAGGGGCGGGTCAGCCAGCCACGGGCTACTCAGAATGGGCTGCCGGGCCGGATTTGGCCCGCGGGCCGGACTTTGGGCAGGCCTGACATACCAGGTGTTGTAGGCGCCTGGAGTAGGAACTGGCAAACCACTCCAGTATTCCTGCCAAGAAAACTCCATGGACATGGAGTCACGAAGAGTTGGTCACGACTGTAATGACACAACACACACACACAAATTTCCATACCTTGAACCCAAGCCCCAAGTTGTTTCAGCCTTGCATGCTGCCTTTAGTAGTTTTGGCTGGGAGGGACCATTCTGGGCTTGGGTGGCTGTCAATCAATCTATCGGTAAACAAAAGATTCCATTTTAGCCTCTGATTTGAGAGAAAGCCACGCCTCTTTGGGCGGTTACTTCACATCCATTTTCTCTCTGTTAGTGTTGCGCTTAGGAGTGGTACAAAAATGTTACTTCACGCACGTCTCACAACTAAAATTTGTATTGACCATGGCCCCAGAATGGGGGCTAAGCACAACAATTCTGTACCTGCTGCTGGGGTTAGATTTCTCTTTTCCCGCTTTCTGTTCCAAGACAAGACACCATGTACTAACAACTGTCACACAACAAAACATTCATTTATCTCAGAAAACTGTATCCAGTTTGTTTTTGGTTTTTTTTTTACTTTTCAGAAGCGAAATATCGAAAAAGAATTCTTTAAGCCCCCCCACCAAAAAAAAAAAAAAGGAAAAAGGAAAAAGGAAGCTAGACAAATTCAGTGTTTGTCACAGTACAAGGCCGTGAGGTAACACTTGTCATGAGACAAGTTATCATGACCACGGGAACACTGAAATGGGCAAAACCACGTGATCGCAACCAACGCTGTCACGGTACAAAACTAATCATGGAACAAAAAAGGACATGAAATAACCGCCTTGGTTAAGCGTATTTTGTCTCTCTTCTCTTTTTTTCTCTCGCTGCAAGAATCAAGTGAGCAGGGGTCTGCAGGCTGTGGGTCTGTTCAACTGCGACTGAATGAAACCTTTTGATCCCTTCTCTTACCAAGGTCTCAGAGGGAGTTATTGAGACTGTAAGTTCCAGTTGATGGGGCAAAAAATGGACAGTCTGCTCTGGGGAGATGTGAAGTTAATTCTACATGGCAAGCCCCTGAGTTCCTGCATTTTTTAGCCAAACAGTCGAAACTGCAACAGTTACAGTTCTGCCTCCACACCAGAGCAGAGAGGAAATGACATCATACTCTTACAACTCGCTGTAGGTGAGCTTGGTGTTGGACAGGTTAATACCTTGATAAGAAAAAAACTTGATTGATTCGCACTCCCCCTATTGAGAATACATCAAGATCTGACTTCTACCGCACTTCCTTGAGCAGCCGCTTTTTTTTTTTTTTGCATCGCCTTATGTCCTCCTGCGGTCATGTGGTTGCTACAGCGGTTTGGCAGTCTGCACTTCAGCGGTTGCTTAGCCATCAGCTTCCCCATTCACACTTGGCTGAAGCGCTTTAAACTATGACAGGGAAACGGCAGAAACAGGAGGGAAACCTAAAAAAGGTGGCGTAGTATGTTCGCAAATGCAACCAAATCGCTTTAAAAGGGGGATGCAGGAACTGATTTAAAAAAACCACCCCCAGTGGTTGTTGCAAGAAAAACTGACACAGCGGTCAAAAACGGGCGTGGCCAAGGGAGCTCTTCAGAAAAAGCGATTGGAAAAGCGGATGGTGGTTTTTAAGGCAATTTGTCTTTAAGAACAAGGCATTTCAAATCTAAAGTGCGGTAGCCGTCAAGATGCGCCCCTTCACTCTGCCTAATGTCCCTAACAACAGAATGAACCCTGAGACTCTTTCCAAATGGAACAAAATGCAGCTGTTTCTTCTCCCGTTTGCGACAATAAAGAAAATTGCTTCCTTTGAAACGCCAGCAGTCCTCTGATAAATAATGATGAAGCACCCTGGCATAAACAAGAACCATTTTCTGACAAACGCAATTACTGGTGATTTTGAGCTGTCACCCTCCTTCCCTTTGTTCCATTCGGCTTTTCATTCCTGGTGAACCTTGGCGAATATTTGCAGAAAACAAGAGAAGAAGGAGTGTTCAAAAGAGAAGAGGAGGATGAGGGCAGTTTATTATATCTTGCAGAGCAGGCTGCATTCAATAAATAAATAATTTTTGATGAAGCATCACCAGAATGGTTTGAAGCGCGGAGGAAAGTAAGTATTTGATGTGAGGCACAAACGAGACCATGGGGAACTTTCACCAGAGAATTTTTACCTGTTAAATCCCCGACAAAACAAACAACAAGACACCCAAACCCTCACTCCATTGTTCTGTTTTAACTGGACCTCATTATCAACGTGCCTGTGAAACATTTTAATGCCATGATGGGACTGGGAAACAAGGTGGATGTCTACGTTGGTCGGGCACGGTGTGGACATTGTCACATTCTGAACGTAATCGAATAACGAGCTTGAGACAAATCAGGATGGTGCAGAGGCTCCAGAGAGTGGTAGCAGCGTCACCGTAAAGTGCCTTCCAAACATCTTCTAGTTCAGTGATGGCGAACCTTTGGCACTCCAGATGTTTTGGACCACAATTCCTACAGTCCTTTGTCATTGGTAGTCTAGGCTTGGAATTCTGGGAGTTGTCATAGAATCATGAATCCTAGAGTTGGAAGAGACCTCAAGGGCCATCCAGTCCAACCCCCTGCCATGCAGGAACCCCCATCACAATATTTCCGACAGATGGCCATCCAGCCTCTGCTTAAAAACCTCCAAAGAAGGAGACTCAACCACCCTCCGTGGCAGCATATTCCACTGCCGAATAGCTCTAACTGTCATGAAGTTCTTCCTAATGTTCAAATGGAATCTCTTTTCCTGTAGTTTGAAACCATTGCCCCGAGTCCTAGTCTCTGAAGCCATGGAAAACAAACCTGTTCCCTCTTCAATATGACATCCTTTCAAATATTTAAACATAGCTATCATATCCCCTCTCAGTCTTCTTTTAGAGAGGCTAAACATTCCCAGTTCCCTAAGCCGTTCCTCATAAGACATTTCCTCCAGACCCTCAACCATCCTGGTAGCCCTCCTCTGCACCCGCTCGAGGTTGTCAACATCCTTTTTAAATTGAGGCACACAGAACTGGACACAGTACTCCAGATGGGGTCTGACAAGAGCAGAATAGAGTGGTACTATCACTTCCCTTGATCTAGACACTATGGTTCTGTTGATACAACCAAGAATCGAATTGGCTTTCCTGGCCGCCGAATCACACTGCTGACTCATGTTCAATTTGTGGTCCACCAAAACTCCCAGATCCCTTTCACAGGTACTATCCTCCAGTCAAGTATCCCCCATCTTATATTTGTGCAATTCATTTTTTTTACCTAAATGTAGTACCCTACATTTCCCTCTGTTGAAATCCATTTCATTAGCTTTGGCCCAGCACTCTAGTCTGTCAAGGTCTTTTTGGATTTTCATCCTATCCTCTAGGGAATTTGCAGCCCCTCCCAATTTGGTATCATCTGCAAATTTAATTAGCATACTCTCTATTCCCTCCTCCAAGTCATTAATAAAGATATTGAACAGCACTGGACCCAGAACAGAACCCTGGGGCACCCCACTGGTCACGTCTCTCCAACCTGAAGAGAGGCCATTTATGGTCACCCTTTGGGTGCAATTAGTCAATGTGACCACCCCTTTCACAGACTGAATTTTAAGAGCACAACTGGGTTTATTTCGACATCCCACTGCTGTGCCGCTAAATTGTGACGACACCTCCCTTTTACACACTGAATTCTGTGAGGGAAATGGTACTGCTGCCACCTTTTATTCACTTAATAATGCTGCCACCTTTTAAACTCGTCGCCTCATGAATTGGGACCGACTCAGATGAATAATATAAAAATAATAACAAAGTTTATTGAGAAGATAATAAATATAACAATATCTGAGGATGGTATGCGTTGCCTTTAACATATACTGTAATAGATTTGATCAGCTCTACAAGCCTCCCTGTCTTAAATAGCTAGTAAACAGTATAGCCCTCACTGCCTGACAGAACTCTCAGAGAACAGTGTTCTCTCCTAGCACTCACTCTCAACTTAACTGAACTCCACTGAACTTCACTGAACTTCACTGAACTGAGCTAACTGCCTAGGCTCCACCCTTTTTATATCATACCATTCCCCGCCCTTCTGCTGGGATTGGCTGATGATTTGCATATTCATCACTCCTGTCTGCCGGGTTTGTCACAGTCAACCAATTACAAATCCACCTAACAGTAGCACTATCTATCCCACTTTCTACTAATTTCTTAGCAAGAATACCATGGGGAACCTTATCAAAGGCCTTACTAAAGTCCAGATAAACAATATCCACAGCATTCCCCTCGTCCACTAGGCCTGTAATTCTATCAAAGAATGAGATCAAATTAGTCTGGCATGACTTGTTTTTAAGAAACCCGTGTTGACTTCTTGTAACGAAAGCATTGTTTGTTAAATATTTGCAGACTGCCTGTTTAATAATCTTCTCTAGGATCTTTCCAGGAATTGAAGTCAAGCTGACTGGGCGGTAATTATTTGGGTCCTCTTTTCCCCCCTTTTTGAAGATGGGGACAACATTAGCCCTCCTCCAGTCGATGGGGACTTCCCCTGTTCTCCAGGACTTCTCAAATATTATTGCCAATGGTTCTGAAATTACTTCCGCCAGTTCTTTTAATATCCTTGGGTGTAATTCATCTGGCCCCGGAGACTTAAATTCATTTAATGTCGTCCAAAACATCTGGAGTGCCAAAGGTTCGCCACCACTGTTCTAGTTGAACCCAAACTTCCCGAACCGGGACTAAAGTTGCAATTTTTATTCGTTTACTTCAGAGCAGAACCTGACCCGATAGCGTTCCCTTGCAATAGACAGCTTTCACTCATACTAATAATTTCTTGAATGTTACTGACATTTATCCCATTATTTCAGAGGTGCTGGTGTAGTTTAAAGGTTGACGCGGTCAATGAAGGGGGCTATCAGGCAGGGAGGAGATCTTTTTAAAAATAAATAAATAAACAAAATCAGATCAGAAATGTTACACCAAGGAGATCAGATTCCTGAACAAGTAGCCTTGATTTTTCACTACTTTGGCTATCAGAAATGTATCATCAGTCACCAGCTGGCACCACAGAGCTTCTGAGAATTTAGGATAATTGGAATAATTCTTTCTAGGCACAGCCTGTGCTCCCAGAGGAGAATATAATAACTTTCCTAGAAGATACACCTCTTCCTTGTATTTTTCAAAGAGCAGAGAGGGTATAGGATAAAATTAAAAGAAAACAAATTAGTCTAGGGATGGTATTTTCAGATTTTTTCGACCATAAATACCCTAATTCTCTCTTTTGGGAGTCTTTACAGGCAGCTTACAAGCCTGCCCTTTTTACAGAACCTAAATGTGAAGCAGTTGGAAGGTCCTGAGTAGGGATGGGCATGAAACGAACAATTTTCCGTTTCCATTTTTTTTGTTTCGTTACGTAACGAAACGACAAACGGATTTTGTTTCTAAAATGAAACAAAACGAACAGAAACACTGGAAATTTTGTCATGCATTTCGTTTCCGTTACTGCAATATGAGTGAATTGCTTAAAACCCTAAAAAAAATCACAAAAAATTGAAATAAATGGTAACGAAATGGTAACGAAATGAATGAAAATGAAAATGAATTTTTTGCAAAAATTCGTGAAAAAGGAAACAACCAAAACGGACCCTACAAACGACAAACGACAAACGAAATGCCATTTTTTTTTATTCGTGCCCATCTCTAGTCCTGAGGCTTAGCTACTATAGCTAGGCCTAACTGCATTCATGTTTCCCGTTCCTGCCCCAGTGCTTGCTAGGGACTTGCTTTCTGAATAGGAAACATGGATAGAACTAGGCTTAGCTAAGCTTCTTGGGTGACTCACATTTGGATTAAAGACGGGCACGAAGTGAATCTTTTATTCATTTCATTATTCATTATTCATTTTGTTACAGAATGAAACGAATAACAAATGGACCCATCAGAGAAAAATGAAATGAAACAAAACAGAAATTTCCATTTTATTTGCTTTGTTTTTTATTTCCCCACAGGGAAAAGGGGAAAAGCTGGCAGCCCCCCCCCAATGCACACAACTGGTGTGGGGAAACCATGGGCTGTTTTTTCCCCCTGCCAAACACCCACCGATCAGCTGGATCACGGGGCTTCAGTGGGGAAAAGAAAGTTTTAAAAGCCTGCCTTTTTCCCCACCCGATCAGCCACGATCGGGTGGAGGATAAAAAAATAAAAAATTAAAATTAAAATTAAAAAAACGCTGAACCGGCACACAGGCCAGTTGGTTAACGTGAGATTAAAAAGATGAAAACTATTTTTTAAAATAAAAAAACGCGCTGAACCAGCTCATAGGCCAGCTGCTCGATGTGAGATTAAAAAATTAAAATTAAAAAATTAAACACAAAACACAAAACAAACAAAAAATGAAACAATAAAAAACAAAATGAAAAATGCCCATCTCTAATTTGGATTAGAGATGGGCACGAATCGAAAAAATGACATTTTGGTTTTTTATTTTTTTGTTGTGGGGCCGTTTTGGTTCGTTTTCATTTTTCGTGAATTTTGTATTTTTTATTTTTTGTTTTTTGTTTTTTGTTTTTACCTGCTTTTTGTGCGACTTAAAGCATTTCCGCATGCGGACATCCCCCAATGCCCCAGACCAGAGGGAAAACACTAAAAAAAATGATGCTGGCAGAGACACAGTATAGACTAGGTACGCAGGGAGGCTGCAAAAGCAGCAGTGGGCGTTGTCCAGGGTGCAAGGCAGCTGCAGAGTGACTGCACTGCAGGGCAGGGGAGGGTACTCACCGAGAGGTACACACACGCACAGGGAGGCTGCAAGAGAAATCTCTTTTTTCTCTCCTCTAAGAGCCAGGCTGCAGCCAGCAGGAACACAGAGACACACACCTGCCTGGCTGGCCCAAAGTAACGAGTCACAGAGACAGCAATCCCACCCTAACTCCCACTGCAGACTGCAAGGAAGATGGGGGCCGCCAAAGCTTTTTATGCCCTCTGTCGCTGCCACACCTACCCAGTCTGCAACCTGGGCATGCTATTGGTTGAAATTGTCCAAGAATTTACATGATCCTATCACATGGCTTGCATCCATCTTGTGGCTGGAATCCATTTTGTGTCATCCTTAAAGAGAAAAGAAAAAATACATCGCGATGGGAGAAAGATAAAAACAAACATTTTAAGGACCGCAACCCCCTGGTAGGTAATAATTTCAAATAATTATCACTGCATTTTTACAGATGTCCAGGGCGTTTTAATACCCAAGAAATCAATATTAGGCATCTGGGAGCCATTTTGGGTTGATGTCCCGTAACTCCCCTTAAAGGAAAAAAAAAATACAACGATCTGAGAAAAGACATAAATGCATGTTTTAAGGACCCCAACCCCCCTGGTAGGTATTATCAGGCAGAATAAATAATTATTGCTGGGTTTTTACGGATATTCAGGACATTTTTTTAACATTTAAAAACAGCTCATTTCATTGTGCATTGCCATTAACAAAAACGAAATGTAATTAACCTAATTTTCGTGGTTCTGTTCTGTTCGTTCCAATTTCATCACAATTTTCATTATTTGTTTCGTTACGTAACAAAACGAATAGCAAATAACAGAACAAAAAATTTTCATTTCGTGCCCATCTCTAATTTGGATGTTTGTGAGTTGCCTGTAAGATAGGTAGAATTCCCAGAATGGAGAATTAGGGTATTTGTAGTCTAGAAAAATCCAACAAACCCATCCCGATGTGAGCCTGAAACTCAGTCAACCATGAATGTTTGGACAAAAAGCAGTTAATGTTGACTTGTTTGTCTTTTCATATATTTACTTATGTTATCCTTCCTTCAACATGGGACTCTACCTCCCTGCTTTACCATTAGAACAACCCTGTGAAACTGACTAGGGTTATGAATTGGTTCCCAGTCATCCTGTGAGTCTCCAAGACTGAGTGGCAATTTAAACTCAGCTCTCCTGAGTCCTTGTCTGAGAATTCAACCCCAGGATATATTTTGCTTTCTAGAAAGGAAGGGAAGGACCATGGCTTACCTTCGATTGTAGATGGCATCTTTCACATCAACTCCGCATTAGTAGTATTTATTTATTTTATTTTTATATTTCTATACCACACTGAATTTCTCAAAGGAACTCTAGGCAGTTTGCATACATCCATACATAGTATGATGTATCCTTTGTTGGGGACTGCCAGGATGCAGGTTTTTAATCTCTGGTTTTGAGTCCATTCTCCAGGTTACGCACTTTGGAGTGGAGTACTAGGTTCTCCAAACCGATACCTCTAGATTTGGAGGTTCATTCATGGTTCATTCATTTCCATTTGGACATGCTCAGAAGACCCTGTCTTCCTTCCTTCCTTCCTTCCTTCCTTCCTTCCTTCCTTCCTTCCTTCCTTCCTTCCTTTATTTTCTTTCTATATTTTATTAATTTTCTATACAGGAGCACCCTGTATTTCTCATGGTCCTGCATGCTGATTAATTAGTTGCAACTGCCATGTTGGCCTTATAGACAGATCCGTAATGGAATGTCTAGAATTCCAGAATCCCAGGCCTGTATTGCCAATGGCAAAGGACTATGGGAGTTGTGGTCCAGAACATCTGGTGTGCTGAAGGTTCACCACCACTGGTCTAGATTGTCTGCTTCTGTCTTGTTCACTTCCAGTCCTGGACTCGCTCACCATTTTGGGATGGTAATGTCACAATCTGCCTCTTTCCATCACAAGAGTCCATCAGGTCTACCCCCTGTGACTTTATGATGATGTTCTTCCACATCAAAGGACCTGGTCTTGAGATCTTGGAGAATGAGGTGCTGCGTGAACCCAACCTCCAGCTCGTTCTAAGAATGAGGATGAGAGAACCTGCGGAGAACAGAGTCAGCTCCACAAAGGAGCAGGGATTGCTCTCCATAGAACACACTCTGAAAATCTTTCCTCAGAACCACTAAGGATGTCTTAGGAGAAGGGACATACTGTCACCAGTCACTTATGTTATATTCTGAACCAAGAAGCTTCCAAAAATATTTGGCGTCTTGAGCACAAGTGACTCCAGCAGCTAACTCTGGTACTACAAATCCAAATCCAAAAATAAAATAAAATATTTTCCTTTCTTATTACAGCAGGATTCCTGTATCTGTCAGGGTTCGGTTCCATGTGACCTGCAGATGGTGAAGTCCACGGATCAAAGCAAACTCTATTATAACCATGAACAGTTGAACACTATTTCTAGCATAGTCTCTGCTCCTTCCAGTGGCCACTTCTGGTAACTTCACTGTTAGAAATCTTGTTAGAAATATTTGTTTCTTCTTTTAATAATCTTAACATTTTTAGGCTATAGATAGATTAATCAGTGTATAATGAACCTGAGGCTAAGAGGAACCTACAGTATGCATATCATGCTGCTAAACTCTGCAAGTATCTTTAGAGAGTTCCATTATTTATTTTAGCCTAGTAATTGTGATTGCCATGGGACAAATACGGAGCCAAAATCCATCAAGACTAGAGGACTAGGTGAGATGAGTCTCGATTCTCCCATTTTTTCTATGATGCTGTGATTTTTCTTTAACAGTGAAAATTCGACCCCTTGTCTGGCTCCATCACCAAGATCTGAACAAAGAATGACTGCCCTCTTGTAAGCGCCAAAGGCCATGATCACACCTGGGTTTTCATCCTGATCTTCTGAAGGTCCGGCTTTTCCTCTTCGTCCCATCAAGTGATTTAAATGTGGGACAAGAGTTCCCATGTCAAAAGCTGTTTTTTTTATTATTTTAAAGTGCAGTTCAGCCCCCTTGGCCAGCAGATGGCACTAGCATTTGAAAAAAAAGGACCACTTGGCTGGGGGAAATTAAAACTTGTAGGACTGGATAGAGCTTCCTGTTTCTCTGAAGGTGAAAAGCAATTAAAAAAAACATAGCCCATTGGCCCCAGAAATAGCCGGTTGGTGCTATGAGAAAAGAAAGAAAAAGAAACCCGGATCATCTGTGTGGTTTCACGGCGTCTGCCTCCTTAAAAGCTGGATTTTCAAAGCAAGGCAAAAATTTCCCTACCTCTTGGGTGAGTCACAGAAACCTCGCTTAAGGGATCATTACCGAGTTTTTTTTCTTTTTTTTTTCAAAAAGCCCGGTGGCCGTGGGGACGGCATTTTTAGACACAGGTTATCTGGTGATTTAAACTGCTTTTAAAGGGACATGGGACCGGGGCCAAAGAGAGAAAGGAACTGGTCTTCATTTCTTAACACACTTCCTTTGAAACTGCTGCAAATTGGGCCTCACTTGGAGGAACCACCTCAGACAGACCGTTTATAGATTACCATTTGTGGAACGGCCAGTCCTGCCCGCATGCCTTGTTTGCTTGTTGACATTTCTGCTCTCCTAGAAAATGAAGGTCGCAGTGACTTTAGTCACCTCTGGCATAAAACAAAAGTGGATTAAGTGTTGAGTGGAATTCTAATCTGCAATGAGTGAGAACCCTCCACTGTGACCCGGCAAGACAGACGAGGGTTTAAAAGTCACAAATGAACAACCCAAAGCAAGACACCCACACAGGGAAGGGCAAATCACCCCAGAAACAAGAGGCTTTGAGGGAGATGTATTTATTTTTCCTGATTTCCATATATGCCTTTTGCAAACGTATTTTGTTCTATGTATTACGTTCAGCAGGAATTTTTTTGGGTGTTTTTTTTGGGGGGGGATGCATTGGTTAGGGACAATCTCCCAATCCAGATGGGTTTTTTTGCGGGGGAGGGATGCATTGGTTAGGGGCAATCTCCCAATCCAGATGGGTTTTCAGGTCAAGAGCATTGGGAAATGACAATTTTGGATGATATTGATCAAAATTCCCTAGCTAACATGCAAAGATGGGGTCTTGAGTTGCAGAACTCATGGTCAAATCAGACATAAATGACACAGGTGACTTGACTTGGAGTTGACTTTGATTCCCCCCCCCCATAGAATCGTAGAAACATACAGTTGGAAGAGATCTCAAGGGCCATCTAGTCCAACCCCTGCCAATGACTTGGACTTGACTTGCAGCTAAGAGCCCCCTCCCTATTTTTCTGGGGGAGAGGTGAGGGAGTTTGTTTTTAATAGGGACTCAGACTTGGTACCAAAGACTTGGACCTGGGATTCAGACCGAAAGAAATGAAAAAGATTTTAGGAGCTGCCATTTTTCTCAGCAATGTAGGCTGCATTTTTGGATCTGTTTTGCCCACTTGAGAGAGGGGGGAAGAACCTCTTTTTCTTTCCTCCAATGAGATTTCTCAGTGTTTTTTTGTTTTATTTTGAGAAATCTCTTGAGAGTTCTTGGATGTTTCCTGGTCATTTTTTGTTGTTGATTTTGGAAGAAACACAGATCAGTGGGAAACCAGAGGAATTCCTGGGTAAACAGATCAGTGGGAAACCAGAGGAATTCCTGGGTAAACTGGCCAAGCTGCCTCCCCCAAGGCATCAAATGGTGCAGAAGTTGGAAGGAAGGAAGGAAGGAAGGAAGGAAGGAAGGAAGGAAGGAAGAAAGAAAGAAAGAAAGAAAGAAAGAAAGAAAGAAAGAAAGAAAG
>JAHTLZ010003542.1:80819711-80862779 GCA_023846285.1 Phrynocephalus versicolor
TATTATTATTATTATTATTATTATTATTATTATTATTATTATTATTAATGTTTTTTTTATTGTTGTCGGGTATTTCCCCCTTTATTTTATTATTATCGTCTTCTCAATTACTATTATAATCTTGTGGATTACTTGTGTTTTTATGTGAACTGCCCAGAGTTCCGTCTGGGAAATTGGCACGGTATATAAATAAATAAATAAATAAATAAATAAATAAATTGTTAAGCTGAATATTAAGTGCACATTTTGGCCTTGTATTAGACCTTATCTGAGGTATGTAGAGGAATAGCTAGCAGTGCGGGATATGGTTAGCTACCATTGGCCGGTTATGTCATGTGATACCTGGAAGCTTGGAGCAAGAAGACGAATGGACAGAGAGAAGCCCTGATTATGCTTTGGATCGCTTTGAGCCATGGAGCTCACCTCAGTTTGATAGAGTAGGAAAAGTTAGCTTGGGTGAAATCTTGAATGTAACCCGTTAGTCAGGATGACTTAGATTTATTATTTTTAGGGGAATAAAACTATTCTTGAGATCTGTTCAGGCTTTGATACTCTTTTGATACTTATTTTTGCCTTTTGTAATGGAAAATAAAATACAACTTTTGAAAAAGGTAACGTGGCCTCTTGTTTTGAAAAGAACCCGAGAGCAAATCAGAAGGTGGAGATGTTTTGGAGTATTTTGCCTCAGAGAAAAGGAAATCTCTTTACTTTTGAACTCGGCCAGTGCAACCCCCTTTTGATTTGCCCTGCACCATGAAAGGACCAAATAGGGACACTCTTGGCAGTTTCGTTTTGGACGTAGCAGAAGAAATGTATCATCGGGGAGTGGAGGAGACATACTGATGTGAGACTCTTGAACTCTACAGTTTAACATATTCATATGGAGCATATTGTAGCTTCTTTTTAATATATATTTAATTTTTTTACATATGCAAATTTTATAGTATATTTTTATATTGGATTTCTTATTTTATTTAATCTCTATTATCTTTTACCCCCTCATCTTACCTTTTTTTGTGCACCTACCCTTCTTTACTTGTTCTTTATATTGGGAGCTGTGTAACAAGTAAATTTTCCCCGATGTGGGATCAATAAAGATTTATCTTATCTTATCTTATCTTATCTTATCTTATCTTATCTCATCTCATCTCATCTCATCTTATCATCCTGGGAACTGTAAATCTGAGAATTTGCCCCCAGCATGGTCACCAGGTAACATCTCATGGTTGAATGCAAGGATGCCAACAAACTGGAGCAAGTTCAGAGGAAGGCCACAAGGCTGACCAGGGAACTGGAATCCAGGCCCTAAGAGGAAAGACTGACAGAACTGGGCAGGTTTATCCTGGAGAAAAGAAGACTTGATGGTAGTGGTGGTGGTGGGGTGGGGAGACAGGAGAGAACTTTTCAAATACTTGAAAGGTAGTGATTCACCTAATGATGAGCTCAAGTGACAGGAAGCCAGATTTCAGTTAAATGTCAGGGGAAAATTCATTAACTGTTAGAGCAGCACAACAATGGTACCCATGACCTCAGGGGGAGGGGGGCGAGCGCTCCAGTGCTGGAGGCATTCAAGAGAAAACTGCAAAGCTGGATGTCAGATCTGCTTTAATTTGTCTTCCAGCAGGGGGTTGTTGGACTTGTTGTCCTTGTAGGCCCCTTCCCACTCCATTATTCTACGACTCTGCGATTCCGATCCTGGAACCTGAAAGCCGACTAGTTGTGCCTTCCCAATTCGGTCATTAAATCTATGATTTGGCATGGCCTATGTGCGACAGGCTGTTATTATTTACAGTGGACCCTTGTATAACAAACGGTTTGTATCACATAAAATCTGTACCACATAAAAAAATTCCGGAGATAGGGGAAATTTGCTTAACAGAATCGCCTATGGGGCGAATCTGGTACAACATAAAATTGGTCACGATTAGGGATTTCTCCATTTTCCATGCATTCCTACGGGAAATTTGTATAAGGGAAAATTTGCCTAACAGAATTTCATTTGGAACGAATTAACTCCTTTATACAAGGTACCACTGTATTTATTTTCATCCCGCCTGTCTCATAAGAACATAAGAAGATAAGAAGAGCCATGCTGGATCAGGCCAAAGGCCCATCTAGTCCAGCTTCCTGTATCTCACAGTGGCCCCACCAGATGTGTCTGGGAGCTCACAAGACTAGATCTCTGTCTCCTGATACCACTCCCCTGCATCTGGCCCTTGAAGTACCCTGGTTTCTCCATCATGGTTTGTAACCTGTGATGGACTTTTCCTCCAGGAATCTGTCCAATCCCCTTTTGAAGGCATCCAGGCCAGATGCCATCACCACATCCTGTGGCAGGGAGTTCCATAGACTTACAACGCGCTGGGTGAAAAAATATTTTCTTTTGTCAGTTCTTACTCTCCCAGCCCTCAATTTGAGTGTATGTCCCCTAGTTCTGGTATCTTGGGAGAGAGAGAAGAGCTTCCCTCTATCCACTTTACTCATACCCTGCATTATTTTGTATGTCTCAATCATATCCCCCCTCAAGCGCCTTTTTTCCAGACTAAAGAGGCCCAAATGTTTTAGCCTTTCTTCATAAGGGAGGTGCCCCACTCCAGTAATCATTTTAGTCGCTCTCTTCTGCACCTTTTCCTGTTCCACGATGTCTTTCTTGAGATGCGGTGACCAGAATTGTACACAATACTCCAGGTGGGGCCTTACTATTGTTTTGTATAATGGCATTATAATGTTGGCTGTTTTATTTTCAATCCCCTTTTTGATAATCCCTAGCATGGAATTGGCCTTCTTCACCGCTGCCACACATTGGGGAGACACCTTCATGGAGCTGTCCACCAACACACCAAGATCTCTTTCCTGATCCGTCACGGATAATTCAGAGCCCATGAGTTGATAGATAAAGTTTGGATTTTTTGCCCCAATATACATTACTTTACAATATGCATTCCTTAAAAAGACAGCATCTGAGAGCTCCCAGGGAGAAGCCCCTCTCTCATGTTCCCACCAAACATCCCGTGGGAGGTATCAAGACCTGGATAAAGGCTTTGAGTTTGCACTGATGGTGTTGCTTGTCTATTTTTTTGCAGTCCTTGTTTTTGGGAAGACTGGCGGGGCTACGTTGCCCGATACATCGACAAGCTGCAACCTCTGTGCCTCTGTGCTGTTTGCTTTATGGAAGAAACGTTCATGCCGTTCAACCTCTCTCTTGATGTTTGTCTTCCACGGATACTGAGAAATATCCACAAAGGGAGAGAGAGAGAAAAGAAAACCTGTTTCACCTTTTGCTTGCTTGCTTTTACTCAACTCTTCCTCTGTTGCTGAGAATTTGCCACAAATGCTGTGTGGCGTAGCGTGCAGTGAAATAGCTCTAATAAATAAAAACTTGTCACTTACTGTATATACTTGAACATAAGCCTAGTTTTTCAGCCCTAATTTTGGGCTGAAAAAGGGGGTCCTCGGCTTATATTCGGGTGAATACTTTTTGCCACTGAGGCAAGTGCTTGGGTCGGTGGCTAAAAGTCATTTTAAACATTGTGCGCCACTTCTCCTGACCCCCCATGTTTAAAATGACTTTTAGTCACCAACTCAAGCACTTGCCTCGGTGGCTAAAAGTCATTTTAAACATCACACACACACCCAGCTCACAAAGGAGGAATTGCCAGGCCCTGCTGCATTCCCCACCCTAGGCTTATACTTGAGTCAATAAATTTTCCCAATTTTTGGGTTTAAATTAGGGCCCCCGGCTTATACTCAGGTTGACTTATACTCGAGTATATATGGTAATTGTGTTTGTCTGCTTATCTCGTGCATATCAATGAAACCCAAAGGAAAGAAAGCAGGCAGGTGGAAAGGAAGGTACTATCTAAACATACCATCAGAGATCTCAGTGGTTGAGTATTGAATGACTAGGATTGAACAGCCTGGTTTTAGAAAAGTCTAAGATTTTATAAACTGCCTGTAAAGCCAAGGTTGCTGTATTTAATGGAGGCAGTCGGGAGAGAATGACTCAGAACCAGAACCAGAGTCCCACAAATGAGTGGAAGACAGATCTCCCACTGGTGGCGAACCTTCGGCACTCCAGGTGTTTTGGACCACAACTCCCAGAATTCCAAGCCTATATTGCCAATGACAAAGGACTGTGGGAGTTGTGGTCCAAAACATCTGGAGTGCCGAAGGTTCGCCATCACTGTGCTAGCAACACGCTTCCGCCAGGTCTCCAGTGACTCCATGTATTTTCCATGAGCAGCTTCTGCGTTATCCCAGTCTAACGTGGATGGCGGCCGCATTGTAACATCTCGGTGACTGCATCTCCTATCATGAGCCTTCCAGGGTGTTAAGATCACCAGGAGAGGCCTTTCTCTTGGTCCCACCACCACCACCACCACCACCACCACCACCACCACCAGTGTGCTTGGTGAGGTCACCTTCTCTGTGGCCACTCCCACAGGGAGTTCCAGAGTCTGGGTGCAGTCAGAGAGAAGGCCCTTTTCCATGTCCCCGCCACCCTATGAAGGTGGTGGGACGAAGGCAACGGCTTCTTAACACCTGAGCCATCTCAAGAAGGGACACTCGGTCCTTGAGATGGCTTGGAGTCCAGCCATTCGTGGCTTTTAGAGGTTAAAACTGGCACACTGAATGGCGCATTGGACCAGAACGGCAGCCAGCCTCCGTATCATAGCAGGTGATTAACTTAACTTCCTTTTTTTATTGCCACTTGTGGAACGAGTAGACTCCGGGTGACGATGGGAAGATGAGAGGCAAATTGGTCTCCTGGTGTCACCTACCGAGTGTGAAAATGACAAAGACGTCTAGAAAATAAATAGAGCGGTCCATGGAGGCGGAAGACAAAATGGGTTCTGGAGCGCATGTGTGCCTCCTTAGCAAAGGGGGATAATTGCATGCACGGATCTGATAGCACCCTGAAGTCTTTTTGGATTTCAAACCAAAACCAGCTAAGATGGTACGACAAACTGTGGTTTCTTCCTTTGTTCTCCAGTTACAGCTGAAGTAGCTTGGTCTGTTTTCTTCGTGTATAATTTTCCCCAACACCTTCACATAATTTGTGAAGAGAGGACTTCACCGCCATCGTCATAATTATGTGCTGTCAAGTCATTTCTGATTAAGAGTGACATCCCACAATGCTTTTTTCTTGGTATTATGTAGTCAGAAGTGGTTCACCAGCCCCTTCTCCTTGTGACACTTAGCATTGTACTTTCTTTCTTTCATAGAACCACATCAGCCACAAACACACTGGGCGGTTGTGGCTGGCCCTCACCTGGGAGGTCAAACTCCTGGTCCTTAGCTCACAGCCTGTTGGTCCAACACACTTTGTCCCAGTTTGTGCCAGTTTGTAAAGGCAGCAGCACAGGTGCTGTGACTCACAGCTCTGGCCTCCTCGGCCAGGTAAGCCACTCACCGGGTCCTGCTTGCTTGTTTCCTCCACCTCTTGGGCTAATCTCCCTGTCATGTGCAGGAGCACAGACTTCTCTGCCTCACCCTTTTGTCTGAGTGGGAGATCAGCTAAGAGGTCAGAGAAGAGAAGCCTGAGCTGTTTCCAGGACTGGAAGATCAGCCGAGGCGGTGCCAGAACCTAGCATGCTGGGCCTAGTGAGTGGCTAATTGAGCCAGAGGAGGGACTGCAACAAACCAGCTTGTGACCATCTCTACAAAGGACATATGTGTGAAGAAGGTGGGTGGGTAGCTAATTCTCCCTCAGTCCTTAGTCCAGTGGTGGCAAATCTTCAGCACTCCAGATGTTTTGGACCACAAATCCCACAGTCCTTGGTCATTGGCAGTCTAGGCTCAGAATTCTGGGAGTTGTGGTCCAAAACACCTGGAGTGCCAAAGGTTCGCCACCACTGCCTCAGTCCATAACCCTATGTTGTCCTCTCTGCCTTACAGCAAGAGCCTTTCCTGGAGCTATCCCTCATTATTGTAAGCCGTATTGGGTCCTTTTTCAAGTTGAAAGACAGGGTAAAAATATTCAAAATAAATAATAAATCAATACATTTCCTAGGGTTCCCTTGTCCAAGTGCCAACCAGACTTGATGCTTTGCTTCTGGAATCGAACGAGGTTAAGAGTTTTTAGAGTGGCATAGTGGTACGGACACCAGAAAATCTATGATGCAGTTTTTTCCAAGAGGTTTGTTTATGCAGATACAGTGGGTAACCAACTCCTGAGTCCTGACTATACCAACCTGAACCCTAGATGATTTCCCAAATGTACTTGCAACAACTGGGGCCTTAGTCTAGCCAAGAATTCTTCCTAATGTTCAAATGGAATCGCTTTTCCTGTAGTTTGAAACCATTGCCCCGAGTCCTAGTCTCTGAAGCCACGGAAAACAAACCTGTCCCCTCTTCAATATGACATCCTTTTAAATATTTAAACATAGCTATCATATCCCCTCTCTGTCTTCTTTTAGAGAGGCTAAACATTCCCAGTTCCCTAAGCCGTTCCTCGTAAGACATTTCTTCCAGACCTTGAACCATCCTGGCCGCTCTCCTCTGGACCTGTTCAAGGTTGTCAATATCCTTTTTAAATTGAGGAGCACAGAACTGGACACAGTACTCCGGGTGGGGTCTGACCAGAGCAGAATAGAGTGGTACTATCACTTCCCTTGATCTAGACACTATGGTTCTGAGTTGACCTTCTAGAACTAGTGGATACTTTGTGCGCCAAGGACATTCTGAGAGGCAATTATAATAGTTCACTGTAAGAGGGAATCGTACCAAGAACAAAAGGTTCCAAGAACAAAAGGCCCAGCATCTGGGACCCCTGAAGACTTGAATGTGTAGAATTAAGCCATGGCTGATCTATGTCAGTCCTTGTTCCATCACCCTGTTCTCATTCCCCTGATCTGGAAAACTGTGTTGGCTCTATAGCTTTGAAATGGGCAGGTGCAGGGACTAAATTTCCATCCATTATTTTTTAAAATGCAAATGTATTTCCAGAACTTCTTTGGGGGGAAGGCACCAGCACCAATCAGGACCTAAAGCCCAAATTGCAGGCTTGCCGACTAGAGATGGGCACGAAACGAACAATTTTTTTGTTTCCGTTTCTGTTTTTTTGTTTTGTTACGCAACGAAACGACAAATGAATTTTATCTCTAAAATGAAACGAAATGAACAGAAACACCAGAAATTTTGTTGTCCGTTTCGTTTTTGTTACGGCAATACATCGTTATGGCAATACATTGAATCACAAAAAAATTGAAATAAATGGTAACGAAACGGTAACAAAACGAACAAAAATGAAAACGATTTTTTTTGCAAAAATTTGCAAAAAATGGAAATGAACCGAAACGGACCCCCTAAATGACAAACGACAAACAAAACACCATTTTTTTTTATTCGTGCCCATCTCTATTGCCGACTTAAGCAATGAGTTGCAAATACAAAATCACCATTATCGTTCCAACAAAGCAGATGAAACTTTTATATTACCTGACGAATGGCTTATTCATCCATACCTTCTAAGGTGAGTCACAGAGTAGGAAATGGGAATGGGTGAATCAGCACCAAGAACTGTTTGGAAGTCAGCAAAAACAAGCATCATAAAGGAGAGGACAGGTAGAGCCACCCAATCCTGCAAGGCACAGTACTTGTTCCCCTCTATTCAGCGATGGTTAGGCTTCGTCTAAAAGAGATACTACGTCCAGTTCTGGACACCGCTCTTTAAGAAGGATGCCAACAAACTGAAGAACGTTCAGTTTAGGACAACAAGGATGATCGGGGGACTGGAATCCAGGCTCTATGATGAATACACGAAAAGAACTGGGCATGTTTAGCCCAAAGAAAAAAAGTCTGGGGGGGGGGAGATAGGAGAGGACTCTAAATACCTTACAGTACTTGAAATGTAGACCTACAGATGAAGGGGAGAAACTGCTCTTGATCATGCCTGAATCCCAGGCATGTAATCATGGGCTCAAGTGACAGGAAGCCAGATTTAGTTTGAATATCAGGAAAAACTCCTTAACTGTTAGAGTAGTACAGCAATGGAACCAATGACATCAGGAGGTAGGGAGGGCTCCAGTGCAGGAGGTGTTCAAGAGCAAATTAGACCGCCTTCTGTCAGACATGCTTTGATTGGGATTCCTGCCTTGAGCAGGGTGGTGGACTTGACTGCCTTAGAGGGCCCTTCCAACGAATTTATTATATGACTCTACAAAGGTATACCCCCAAACCCCTCATTGGTGGGACTATCCAACTGCCACCCACGGGTCTGAAGGGTGGATTGGCCTGTTAGTCCCACATGGGAATTGCTTTAATGTTAAATTATTCCCATCCCAAGTATTATGAAATTTGTGATTTGTGTGTGTGTGATTTTTTTAAATTAAGCAACAGAGACATAACGCTGACCCACTTTCAATCAGAGGTTGCACCTGGAGTACCATGTCCAGTTCTGTGCGCCTCAATTTAAAAAGGAGGTTAACAACCTCGAGCGGGTCCAGAGGAGGGCAATCAGGATGGTTGAAGGTCTGGAAGAAATGTCTTATGAGGAATCGCTTAGGGAACTGGGAATGTTTAGCCTTTCAAAATGAAGGCTGGGGGGGGGGATATGAAAATATTTGAAAGGATGTCATATTGAAGAGGGAACAGGTTTGTTTTCCATGGCTTCAGAGACTAGGACACGGGGCAATGTTTTAAAACTTCAGGAAAAGAGATTCCACTTGAACATTAGGAAGAACTTCCTGACGGTTAGAGCTGTCTGACGGTGGAATAATAGGCTGCCCCAAAGGAGGGTGGGGGAGTCTCCTTCTTTGGAGGTTTTTAAGCAGAGGCTGGATGGCCATCTGTTGGGAGTCCTGTGATGGGAGTTCTTGCAGGGCAGGGGGTTGGACTGGATGGCCCTTGGGGTCTCTTCCAACTCTAGGATTCTAGGATTCTATACACGTGGGCCTGAACTGGAGTACTCATTCTCTGCATGCCCCATTTCAAGCTACGGCTCCCTCTAGTGTGTACCCTTGCTTACTAAAGTAAGGATAGACCTAAACCACTGTGACTGGGTAGCTCAGTGGTTCAAGTCTCTGGCTGCAGAGCCAGAGGTTTGAGGGTTCAATTCCCCACGGGGCTTCCTTGAAAGGGGCTGGCCTCAGCAATATCTAGGCTCCCTTCCAGCTCTGCAGTTGTAGGGTTATTTATTTTAAGATTTTTTTTTTGGGGGGGGGGCTGGGTTTTTCTCCTGTCCCTCCCGTGCTTCTGTTGCAACTCCGATTCAGTTTCGTTGCAACTCGGCTCCTGAGCGAAGTGAGCATCGTCATTAACTCCTCCTCGTTATTCTTATTAATGCAAAGGGAAGGGAAGGAACACACACAGCACTGACTGTGTCAAAGCTTGTTGGGCAAACAGAACAGCTCATCCTACTTAAACAGCTGACGTGCGGAACCTCCAGAGATCACAGCCTGCATCATTAGCTCAGAGCGCTTCGAACCATTGCAGAGCACTTTCGGTGGTGTTAAAGAGAAGGGGAGGGACGTACAGAAGCAAAGTGTGCTGCTTATATATTGCCCCGTTTTGCCTATAGCATTCTCTGGGCAGTTTAAAATTTTATTATGCAGGCCACATAATGTTCTCTCCCCCCTCTTCCCCATGAGTTGGGTAGTCAACTTGCTCATCTCAGAAGGTTGAGTCAATCTTGAACCAGCTACCTGAGCCTGTTGAGATCAAAGTATACAGGCTTAAAGTGTTCTGCTTATATACCGCCTCATACCCCTTCAAGTAGTCTCTTGGTGGTTTACACTTTTAATTATGCAGGCTACACATCGCCTCCCCCCCCCTCCAGCAAGCTGGGTACTCAGTTTACTGACCTCATAAGGATGGAAGGCTGAGTCATCCATGAGCCGCTACGGGGGATTGAACCCCAGGTGGTGAGCACAGTTTTACCTGCAGTACAGGCATGTAAATACTACGCCATGAAATTCCAACCTAGTGCTACCCGTGATGCTTATCCCATTGGTATAAACAAAATATATTTCAGAATTTGCATGTGCTGTGCAAAATTACAACTGCTTCTGCCTTTTTTCATGATTTTTTTAAAACTTACAACCACAGGAATGGTGGTATTTTTCTTAAAATCCAGCCATCCCTTTTGTGATTGCTGAATGTATGTTATTCTTCTCAAAGACAGAATATACAGTGTTACCTCAGATAAGGAATTTAATTTGTTCTCTCAAAAAAATTCGTTATCCAAAACAGGGTTGTTACAATAAATGAATGAGGTTTAAATGGGGTTTAGAAAACTTTCAGAGTTGCACAGTGGCGTGGAAAGATAATTGCTAAATACAGATTGGAGCTGGGAGACAAATGAACTTTGCATAAAAGTTTATATTACATATTTACAGGATATACATCAGGATAAGACAAATGGGCTTTTCACACGACCCCTAAGATCCGCTGGCCACTTAAATTCGGACCAGAGATCTTAGGGATTTGTCGCTGTTCCTGTGTTGCAACCCCCTCCGCACTCCTGGCTGCTGGCTGCGTGAGGGGAGGGAGAAAAAAAGGAAGAAAAGAATGCTGCTCACCTCCGTTCTGCCATCCCGTCCCAGCACTGCATTCAGATCTCTTAAAGGGGCGGCGGGCAAAAAAAGAACAAACAGAAGCAAGGAGAGCCTGGCAGTCACTACGTTATATCCGCATCAGGAATTTTCATCTCCGGAGAGCAGGTACCTGAAAAGTGCACTGGGACGCGCGTAGGTGGGCGTGGTCGCACTTAATTATCTGTAAACTCCGGAGCTGGTGGTGAAACAATTTTAAGCTCTGGAGCTGGGAGCCATTTGTGGTGGAGTTTAGGGGTCGTGTACAAATACCCAAAGAGTAGTGGGGAAACTGCTATCTCACCAAAAGCAGTCCCAAAGTAAATGGATTTCAGTGCTGCCTTTTATACACATTGGCAACATCGTTTAGACCAGTCTCATGAGTATTAGGTAATTATCCATGGCACCTGGACATAATCATTCTGACCTTTTCATGTGATTATTCCATACACCTGTGTCTAGCAAATGACTATGCATTTTACACAGAAACCATTTTATGAATCTGTTTTAGGGTTCTTGAGACAGCCAAAACGGATGAAAATTAGATACTTAGCAATTATTCGTCGCTACAAATCTGCCAGGTTTCCAGGCTATGGGTTCTTAAACTTTTGTACTTTCCTAGGCATTTGAATGTCACAGATTTGTAAAAATTTGCAGGTGCTTCAGAGGTCACCACTTCCTGCCATTGCCAGAAAATGAAATCCCCTCGCAAACTTCCCTGCTCTAATATCTACTGATTAACTTATATATGCATTTCTGGCCTCCTGCTGCTAGTCAGTTTCTCTTAGCTTTTAATTGCTTGCTTGATTTTTCTTTCTTTCGATTTTCTTGTTTAAAGTTTTATGGATTTAAAACTTCTACTGTTCATCGCTTAGACTTTGCCTATGATTGGGCAGTATGCCCATAGCATAAATAAATCCATCATTTCCTTTATTTTTCCCTGCGAGGTCATCTTTCTTTATCCCTTTGTTCTTTCTTGGGTAACGAAGCTCCCCAATTAACTTTTTCGTGCTAACTCAGCGAGCACCACCCCCACTCTGGTTTTGGTCTCACACTTCTGTGAATCATTACTTTAATTGCTTACTGCTGAATTTGGAGGCAGATGCTACGAACTCTCTCTGGATTCATTGGGGGAGGCTCATTGTCCATGGATCAAAGATGAAGAGAGAGAGAGAGAGAAAGAGAGAGAGAGAGAGAGAGAGGCCTGTCCTCAAAGGTAATTTGACAGCTCCAGAAGCACAGAACTCTTTTTTAAAAATAGCAAACAAAATTACGGACATCTGAAGACCATGTCTCATTATTCCTCATTTGGCTCTTTCCTCCTGAGTCATCTTTCCGATGCTATTATGAGTATTATGGGTATGCACTGGCCTTTTTGCAAGGCATTATTGAGAACTCTGTTTTTGTTTTGTGTCAAAAGCCCTGCAGGGTAGCATCCGGCAAAGACCATTCAAAATGCTTGTGAAAGTGCAATATTATTGAAGGAGACAGGATTCAATCAAAGTTGCACCTTGCCCAGAACTCTGTTTCCAGCAGGACCTGCCAAACATTTCCTGTTGCTAAGTTTCTGGTTTCTGCCAGTGCATTGCGGAGGTTTGAATTTCTGGTAAAATTTGTGTTTTGCTACAAAGTAGAAATGCAGACATCCACAGAAGAGAATAGCAACCTGTAACTTCTCAAAAGTTTGCCCGTTTCTCATTAACTAGCACTGAACACCTCAATAGCTCCCTCTGAGACATTTATATGCCTTGTTTACTGCACAAACACACACTATCAACCAACTGAACAGATCAGCAACACACATACAACAGTCACCAGCCAGGGAAAGAGAAGGCGGTAACAGCCAGGAGAGAGGAGAAGGGAATCCATTGCTTTCACTTTCATCCACATTTTGATTTCAAATCTTGCCAATTTGTGATGAAATCTACACATTTGGGAAAGTTCTCATGAAAAAGGAACCTGGATGAACCAGGAAAGTACCACCCATTCAGGTGAAGCTTGAATTACTGATTGAATCTCCCTCATTTGGACCACTTTGTAGGAGGTCTAGGTGGAAATGGACAGATTAAGTTCTAAGGTGGAGCAACATGAATTTACATACAGAATGGCATCTGCACAGGGCACAAATTATTTCACTGGCTCATTTTCTTTTTTATAAGGTAAACTTTAATGGTGTCTTGTATGAAGTCCCTGGAAAATAGCTGTGTGTTGCCAAATGTCATGTACAATGTCACAAAAATGTTGTTTTTAGTTTCCCAGTGCAAGTGAACAGGGTGGTGTTGGTCCAAATTGGTGTTGGTCCCTCCCTCTCTGTTGTGTTTCCGGAAACAGGCAGAAACCTTTCTCTTCAAGCAAGCTTTCCCTGAATGATGGACTACCTATTATGTGTATTTTTATATGAATCTACAGTAGAGATGGGCACGAAACGAACAATTTTTCATTTCTGTTTCCGTTTTTTCGTTTCGTTAGCTAACGAAACGACAAACAAATTTTGTCTTTACAGTGGCACCTTGTATAACGGAATTAATTCGTTCCAAATGAAATTATGTTAAGCAAATTTTCCTTTATACAAATTCCCTTAGGAATGCATTGAAAGCAGAGTAATCTCATTTTTATGTTGTATGGATTTTCCCCATAGGCGATTATGTTAAGCAAATTTCCCCTATCTCTGGAATTTTTTATGTTGTACAAATTTTATGTTATACAAGCTGTCTGTTATACAAGGTACCACTGTACTCTGTTTTCTATGCATTTCTATGGGAATTTGTATAAATCAAAATTTGCTTAACAGAATTTCATTTGGAACGGATTAATTCCTTTATACAAGGTATCATTGTAAATAAATATTGTGCCGTTTTCCGCTAGGACTGCCACCCTGCTATCCACAAGCTTTCTTTCCTCTCTCCTGCTTCTTCTTCTGGAGCTACCAGCGAGTGGGATGGAAGGACGATCCACCTGCTACAAATCCCAGGTCAATTACCGAACTGATGGTTGTAGAAAACGCTGACATTTCTTGCCTCCGAAAGGCCAAAATGGACGTTAATGGCTTGAATCACCCAGCGTCCTGGTTTCCTTGCTGCCTCTCCCGCCTGACTCAGAAGCAAGCCTCGTGGATTTCTTTTTAGGACCTCAGAGTTCTGCAGCAAGATACTACGGGCTGCCAATGAAGCTGTCACCATTGAAATCTTTTGTGTTTCCACTTCTGCTGAAATCAGGGCTGCCTGCAAAATGGCGTCCTGAAAGTGGCAAACAAGCAGAACCCCTGATGCTTTTTCCCTCCTTAGACTAATGGGATCCACCGAATTGGCAGTAGTAGCAGAGAACAAGCAAAGACCAATGAATCCGGGAAAGGGTACGAACTAAACTCCAGAAACAAAACAAAAGAAACAAACCCCCCACCTCCCATGAACTGAGCTGGTTCGTGGTTCAGTTGGTGGTCTGATGCATGCTTGTGATACACTGAACCTTTTCCCACTTGGCACTTCATTTTGCTTCACTCGGTCCCTTTGAGCTCTGCAGTTCCAAAATTATTCTAACAATATTATTATTATTTCTTATCTGAGGGAAAATGCAAATGGGTGGGCGTCTCCTCACACAGCATGTGTGTGTGTGCGCGCGTGCGCGCACACACACACACACAGTACACACGTCTGTGCGACATCTATGTCTTCACCCTGGTCATTTGAATCAAGTGCAATCTATTTTTTTGGGGGGGGTGCAGCAATTATGATGAAGAGTAATTTACTCATTGGAAAGGGAGGATGTATTTCAAACTCCATCCAATGTCTCTTAAGGCTTCAGTCTTTTTATTATAATTATTATAATTATTGTAATTATTACCTTATTTTTAAGCCATGGGTCCTTCTTTCTGGCTTGTGGTCCCGTTGCAAAGGAGAAAAAAGATGTCTATCCGGTCGCTATGGAAACTGCCAGAAGTAGGCCTCTCTCTCTCTTATGACTAAGTGCAGGTAGTTGGAACGGAGACTGCAAACGAATGTGAAATTATAAAATTCTAAAGGATACATCTCTCCCCCCCTCCCCTGCCCCAGTTTCTCCCACACACTGAGCACAGTGGTCTGGATGCAAAGAGAGGGCAGGAGCTGGGTGTTGGAATAAATGACTTCTGAAGCACCTTGGAACCATCCTACTCTTCTTCCTCTGGCTTGCACCACATTTGCTCTGAGTAAACAGGTCAAGAGGTAATTAAGTTAATTAGAAGTTCTTTCACTGCCAGCCCATTTCTAGTCAAAACCCAGCTCCTATGGCTAGTCCTGGCTTTCAGGGTCAGAAATGAACACCCCAGGGCCACTGTATCTAGTCTTAGAGCATTTGTACATGACCCCTAAACTCCGCCGCAAATGGCTGCCAGCTCCGGAGCTTACAATTGTTTCCCCACCAGCTCCGGAGCTTGCAGGAAATTAAGTACGACCATGCCCACCTAAGCGCGTCCCAGCGCACTTTTCATGTACCTGCTCTTCGAGGGTGAAAATCCCCAGATCCGAATGTAATCTGGTGAGTGCCCGGCTCTCCTTGCTTCTGTTTGTTGTTGTTTTTGCCTCCCGCCCCTTTAAGAGAAGGAATCAGGACGACAACGGGGCTACTGGGCGGCTTCGGAGCTGAGCCTGCATTTTTCCTCTCTTTTTTTCTCCCTCCCCTCACGCTGACAGGAGCAAGGAAGTGCGGAGGGGTGGGGACGCAGGAAGAGCAACAACCCCCCAAGATCTCTGGTCCGAATTTAAGTGGCCAGCGGATCTTAGGGGTCTTGTGAAAAGGCCCTAACTGCTGCCCACACAATACTGCTACAGTATATAAAAATATAAATATATTTAAGGGTGCTTTAAAAGTCACCCATTATCTCATTCATCTGCAGTGCCTAATTCCATAGCTACAGTCTGCTGGGGGATTGCTCATACCCCAGCCCTCAAAAATACAACCCCTACAGTCGGATCAAAAAGGCCCAGCTTGGGAATGGGTTAGAGAGGTCAGGCTGGACCGTGATTTCCACATGTTGTATGATCACTGGAAGACTGATGGCCCCAGGCAGCTCCACATGTGATCCAAATTGTGATCTGTTTTCCTCATGAGATCGTATCCTAAACCTTGGGAGACCAAATTTAAAATCCCACTTGATTGACTGTGAAAACATAATGGAAGGTGGCATTGGTGGACCAACTTCTTGCACATCTCACCTGGAAAACCCAACTAGGTCACCCCTCGTTGGAAGCACGTTGGTGGCATATGTAACAACAAATGGATTTGTAAGGGACAAACCACTGATTCTGCTGGCAAGATCCACTGGCTCTTCCTCCATGGACCAGACCCAGACCATCTCTCCAGCTTGGCTTCATCAGATATACACCAACAAAATGTTTTGCTCTGCTTCTTTCTGGATTCAGGCTCCAGCTGTTGGTGTGGGTCCATAATGACTTCACTCAGAAAACAGTCCCCTGCCAGAGCTGGCGGGCGGGCTGGATAGCGAACTCATCACCGCTGTCTTTTTTTATTTGCTAGACCATTGCGGACATCCTGTGCATCTCAAGAAACCCAGTGAATAAGAGACTGGCTTTTGTTAAAAAAGCCACGTAATGTAATCAATATAGTCAACTAGACTGGAACGCATCGTCTTTGCCCCGTTTCAAAACGACCCCTCAGAAGGGCATTTGTATTCTGTACTCAGCTTCGGTTCTACTCTCCTTTGACCCTCCACCGACATTATCATTATCCTTTTTTATTGCTAAGACATATTGCAGTATCAAGTTCTCTTTGCTCAGGATTCTACCCCCTCTTCCCTGGTGTACTGTTCCCTTCTGCTTCATTTTTTGCTCATTTTATTCCAAACAAACATTTTAAATTCCACACTCCATGAGATACTAATTCAGATTATCCATGCCTTGGGCTGATCCACTGAGCTCCCTCCCCCCCCCCCCCCCCCTCTCTCTCTCACTCACTCTTGCTGTTTTTGGTCCATAACCTCTGACACCCACAGCCTGAATTTTTGATAGCATTGTTTGTTTGTTACACTTCCAAACCACCCATCTGAACAATGATCACTCCTGCACAGTGTACAACAGCAAATAAATTAACTTCTTTTCTCTAGGTCAAATATGTCCAATTCTTTCAGTCTTTCCTCATGGGCCTTGGTTTCCAGGCCATATAATTACTACGAAGCAGGCATGGGACGAACATATTCCACCACCACCACCACCCTACTACAGCTACCAGAATTCCCTAGCAGTCCTCCCGCAAGAATTCGGGTTAAAAAATAAGGTAAAGGTTCTCCCTGCACAAGCATGCTAGTCATGTCCAACTCTAAGGGCGTTGCTCATTTCCATATTCAAGCCAAAGAGCCACTGTTGTGCAAGTCCATGGCCATGTAGCCGGCATGGCTGCAAGGAAACACTGTTTTACCTTCCTGTTTTTTATGGTGCTACCTATTTCTCTACTTGCATTTACATGCTTTCAACCTGCTAGGTTGGCAGGAGCTGGGATTAACAACAGGAGCTCGTTCCACTGCATGGCCCCCGGGATTTGAACCGCTGAGCTGCCGACGTTGCAGCCGACAGTTTTCAGTGCTTCGGGTAGATGCAGACAAAACACTGAAGGCTTCAGAGGAATCTCAGTATGTACGTGTGTGCCTTGGCTAGGTTCTCCCAGTAGCAGCGGTCATTAACAATGTAGGACATGAACAGGGATTTCTAAGCTCCAGGGGAACGGCAAAGTATTAGGGACAGCAGGTTCTCTGTTTATTCGGCTTTGTAGACAATCCCACTTAGCAAAGCAAAGCAAAGTGTTCTGCTTATACAGTGGTACCCCGACTTAAGAGCAGCTCGTATTAAGAGCAATTCGACATAAGAGCGGAAAACTCTTGGCATTTTAACTGTTGCCTTACAAATTTTAGATATGGTCTGCTCGACTTACATTTTTTTTCATTTTTTTGATTTTTAAACTTATTTTTTCAATTATTTAGATAGGTACCCCGACTTAAGAGTAGTTCAACTTAACAGCATGCATTTGGAAAAGATTAAATTCGTAAGTTGAGGTACCACTGTATACTGTCCCATACCACTTCAAGTAGTCTCTGGGTGGTTTACAGTTTAATTACAGTACGCAGGCTACACATTGCTCCCCCCCAGCAAGCTGGGTACTCATTTTACTGACCTCGGAAGGATGGAAGGCTGAGTGAACCTTGAGCCTGCTACCTGGGATTAGAACACTAACCCTCCCCTGTGGGCTACCAAAGGGTTAATATTGTTCTGTTCCCACAGAGCAGGGGGTGGGAGAACCTTTGGCCTGCCAGATGGTTTGGACCACAGTTCCCACTGTCTTTTATCATTGGCATCATAGGCGCGTAATTCTGGGAGTGGCAGCCCAAAACATCTGGAGCGGTTAAGGGTTCCCCACCCCTGCCCCAGAGCTTTAGATGGCGGTCCCAGTTTTTCTGGCAGTTTTGTGAGAACATCTTGCGCTAACCTCTGCCCTGAAATTTCAGATCCAACGAGAGAAACAAAAATAGCTCTGATGGTCTTTGAGTCCCCCGAATCCAAGCAGGGTTTAACCTGTAAGTTCGAATGGCTGGCATGCTTGCCGACTTCTTTATTTAAACATGAGGTCAGAAACAGCCGTGAGAAAGCGACGCTTTTCATTTGTACACCGGCTCCCGAGGGCCAGGCTTTGCCAAGCCTTGATCTTTCTTAAGTGCTGAAATGAAAAAAATGTGCACATATATTGAGAGAAAAATGAGATGGTGTGAAGTTGGTATGTAAGAGTCAAATTGGCCACTCAAAACGGCATTTCTCTCTGCCCGCCTGCTTCAGTAGATGGCTGCTGAGCTTCGCCAATTCGTCAAGAGAATCTTGCGGCTTCAAAATTCCTTTATCTGCATGTTCAAGGCAACAAAGGAAGTCTCAAGGAACTGTTTTCGTCCGTGCTTCTCCAGGCAAATCTCTAGGTGAATCTCGATGGAGGACAGGACAGAGATGTGATCTCTGGGTGTGTTGTTTTAAATTGTGTTGTACGTACAGAATCATGAATCCAAATCAAAGCAGATGATTGTCCAATTTTCTCCAGCATTGCAGCGCTTACCACCTGCCTGTGAGCTCATTGGTTCTGTTGTTGTACTTCTCTGACAGTTAAGAAGTTTTCCCTGATATTCAGCCTAAATCGGGCTTCCTGTAACCTGAACCCATTGTTATGTGTTCTGCACGCTGGGAAGATGGAGAACAGATCCTGACCTTCTAATGTAGAACTGCCTTCCAAATATTTGAAAAGTGTTATCTGATCTCCCCACAGTCTTCTTTTCTTCAGACTTTTCTCCTAGGCCTTGGTCTCCAGTCCGCTGATCGTCCTTGTTGCCTTTCTCTGCACATGCTCCAGTTTGCTGGCATCCTTCTTAAAGTGCGGTGTCTGGTGCTGAATAGAGGGGGACTACTACTTCACAAGATTTTGAGACTGGATTCTTTTTAATGGACCCTTAAAAACAGCATTTGTCTTGTTTTGTAGCCACATGACACTGTTGGCTCATATTCGGCTCTTGTTCTCCAACAATTTCAAGATCCTCCTCATTCGTAGTTTTACTGAGCTAAGTATCCCCCATCTTATCATTGTACATCCCCCCCTCCCACTCCCCAGGTGTAGAATGTGGCACTTATTCCTGCTGCACTTCATTGCATTGGTTTCAGCCCACTGAACCTGTAAGTTCCAATGGCTGGCAGTGCTGACATGCTCAAGTCTATGAAGATACTCTCAAGGTCAAGTCTATGAAGATACTTTGCTCAAGTCTATGAAGATACTTTGCTCAAGTCTATGAAGAAGATACTTTGGAATTTTGTTTCTGTCTTTCCAAGTACTGTATTGGTAACAGAGGAGGGGCAGGATCTGTTGTTGATCATTCCAGGGCAGTGTTTCTCAACCTGTAGGTCCCCAGATGTTTCTGGACTGCAACTCCCAGAAATCCCTTCCAGCACAGCAAGTGGTGGAGGCTTCTGGGAGTTGCAGTCCAGGAACATCTGGCTGGGGACCCACAGGTTGAGAACCACTGTTCCAGAGTGTAGGACGCGCAACAATGGTTTCAATTTAAGAGAACCCAGCGTTCGGCTAAATATCAGGAAAAAACTTCCTTATTGTTAGAGCAGTATACCAATGGAACCAATGACCTCAAGTGGTGGTGAGCGCTCCAACATTCAAGATAAATTTGGACAACCACCCGGCAGATATCCTATGATGTGTATTCCTGCGTGGAGCAGGGGGGTTGGACTTGATGGCCTTGGAGGCCCCTTCCAGCTTCACTAATCTATGACTCTGTGAGCTATTCCACCCGATTTTGTGTGTCATCTGCAGATAAGTATCTCCCACACTCCCTCATCTTTAAGATGTACATGGTAGGCAGCTGCAACACAGACCACATATAGGTGTGTGCTGATTTGTCCTGGACAACGGACTCAGTACATTTCATTTCAGGAGCTTTTTTGAAATATCCACCAAAATTAGTTCACAAACAGGCCCAAATTTGGTTTGCAAATGGGCCAAAGTGACGCTATAGTCTGTGCTTGCCAGTCGTGAGGTCCCGGTCTGTTTGTTGCTATCCTTATTCCATCTCTCACCATGCTAAGTGGCTCTTTTACACTCACTGCTGCCAAGAGAAAGAGAATTTGTCCTGCCTCCAAAACGACTTTCCTGTCTCTTGAAAGGGTGCTTTTGATTTAGGCTTTATTAGCTCATGAGCTGCTTTCACAGTGACTGGTCAATCCATTCCCGCGGCGCAGGGGAACCAGGATGATGCGACTGCCTCGGAAACAATCCAGGGACCTCTTGAAACTGTAGAAGAGAATCAGGGGACTTTGTGGAACATTTGGGATGCAACCTGGCCGATCAATTTATGCAGGTACATTCAAAACATGTGCGTGCGGGAAAGACACAAGATTTACCCATAAAACTCTCTTTTTAATGTCATCTCCGTGGCGCCAATCACACATGAAAGGAAATGTGCATTTCTTGCTGTTAAGCCATCCCTCTAGACACACCATTCCTTCAAAGCTCATGTACCCATCCAAATAAAGCACATATTTATCTTTCAGTCGGTAAGCGGAAACAATCTGCTTTCCAACATGCAAAATGAAGCAAGATAAGCAGGCCTTCCTTCTTTCCTTCTTAAGGGAGCTTGGAATCTAATGGCATACTGTCCGCATCATTTGTTTTGGGTCCTAGATCCTTTTTTTATTTATTTTTGCATTTTTTATTTTACTCGATTGCAAGTTGGGCTTCACGTTTTAATCGTCTCTCCTTCTCAGTACCCTTTTTGCTGTTGTCCACATTGTTGACTCATTATGGGGTCCATCTACACCAGTGGTTCTCAGACTGTGGGTCCCTAGATGTTCTTGGACTGCAACTCCCAGAAGTCTTCATCACTAGCTAAACTGGCCAGGATTTCTGGGAGTTGCAGTCCAGGAACATCTGGGGACCTACAGGTTGGGAACCACTGATCTACACCAACCTCCAGAGATGTGGACTAAAACTCCCCAAATCCCACGCTGCTAGCTGTGCTGGTCAGGATGTCTGGGAGCTGTGGTCCAACAACACCTGGCTTGCGTAAGATTGGGGACCGCTATCCTAGAGGAAATGGCTACATTTGTGAAGGCCACTGCTCTTTACCGCTTGTCTCACTGCTTACCCACCTGTGAAAATATGGTGAGGAAGAGCAGTGAGAGCAAAATGGTGTTTCATTTGTCGTTTGTTGTTTAGGGGGTCCGTTTTGGTTCGTTTTCGTTTTTTGTGAATTTTTTGCAAAAAAATTCATTTTCATTTTGTTACGTAATGAAACGAAAAAACAAAATGAAAACGAAAAATTGCTGTTTCGTTAGCATTCATTACAGTTCAATGTATTTGCCGCAATGAAAACGAAACACACGACAAAATTTCTGGTGTTTCGTTTCGTTTCGTTTTATTTTGGAGACAAAATTCATTTTTTGTTTCGTTATGTAACGAAATGAAACAACAAAAACAAAAACAAAAAATTGCTCGTTTTGTGCCCATCTCTAGTTGTTGTTGTTGATTTTGAGACTGTAAGGATGCTATCACATGGGCAAAAGATACATTTTAAAAAAAATAAAGACGTGTTTTTACTCTAAATTCGTCACGTGGCTGAAGATTCAGTTACAGTGTCCTCATGGGCATGGTATTAATAAATGAATCTTAATGTTCCCACGTCCTAAAACCGCATTTTAAAGTTCGATCCTGAGCAACTTTTAAACATTATTATTATTATTATTTTGGCTGAGCCCCAAGTACCCATCAGCTGTAGTGCGGGCTTGGGGCTGGCAAAAAAATGTTTTGAAAAATGAAAAAAATTAAATTTTTTAAATTTTAAAAAAGAAGTTAGCATCAGCTAACAGGGCAAAAGAGGGGGGAAACCCAGATAATCAGCATCCCCACATACCTATGGGCCTTTTCACACGACCCCTAAGATCTGCTGGCCACTTAAATTCGGACCAGAGATCTTAGGGGTTCGTTGCTCTTCCTTCATCCCAACCACTCCGCACTTCCTTGCTCCTGTCTGCGTGAGGGGAGGGAGGAAGAAATAGAGGAAAAAATGCAGCTCACGTCTGAAGCTTCCCGGAGCTCCGTCATGCTGATTCCTTCTCTTAAAGGGGCGGGAGGCAAAAAAACCCCCAAAAACAAACAGAAGCCAGGAGAGCCCCGCACTGACCAGATTAAATCCGGACCTGGCGATTTTCACCCTCCTCAAGCAGGTACAAGAAAAGTGCGCTGGGACGCGCTTAGGTGGGCGTGGTTGCACTTAATTTCCTGCAAACTCCGGAGCTGGTGGGGAAACAAGTGTAAGCTCCAGTGCTTGCAGCCATTTGCTGCGGAGTTTAGGGGTCGTGTACAAAGGCTCTATGTCAGGTTGGAAAATGTGCATTTATAACCAAGTTAAAAAATACACAACATCTCCCCTAGGTCATGGAAAACTTGGTTCAACCCACTGAACCGGTTTTCTTTTTTAAAAAACTCGATGGTCGTGGGGACACATAATTTCGAACCGGATTACTTGTAAGTAAAAAGCAGATCAAACTGATCGTGAAATAGCGCCCTAAGAGAGTTATGGGAGCTGCACTCCCAATTTTTCTACCATCTTGATGGGCTGTGGGAGATGTCCAGCAATGCTAGCGTCTACCCATGCATCTGCTGCCATGAGGGTGTTATGTGTAATATGAAATGCCAGGACAGAAATACTGAAATCAATTATGATTAATTGAAGGCATTTTGAGGGGATCTAACCCATCGGGTTTGGGATTTTATATCCTCTTTCTAATAACACCCCTCTCAACTTCGTTGGAGGACTACCAGGAAACTGGCCTTCTTGAGGATCAAGTGTCTATGGTATAAAAACATATCTCCGATGTTGCCATAGCAATCCAAGTTCATGAAACCAAAAGGAGACCGCAATAACAACCGTATAAATAAACCTGAAATAAAGTAAAATATAATAAAACACAGGGAGGGAGGGAGGTAACCACCTGGTGACCGGTTGTCGTGGCAACGAGAAGGCCCAATCTTTCCATTGTCTCACCCCTCAATTAAAAATTAGAGCTGATTTCACGAGACAAAGAGTTTGGCAAAATCTTTTCGATTCGTTACGTTTCAGGTCACCCGCCTCCTTCATTCCCGGGAACTGCCTGAGAAAACTTTTCTTTCTTGTGTGAGAGAAGAGAAAGGCAAAAAATGTGGCCTGGCAGAGGCTGTTGGACTACAACTCCCATCACTCCAGCCACCACAGTCACAGCCCATGGTTAGAATGCTGGGAGTTGTAGTCCAACAACAGCTGGAAAGTCGTGCTTTACTCACGTCTTTGTTTTTATGTCCACTGTTACACAGTTGCAGTTTTGTCACGAGGGGTTTTGTGAAAAACAGGGGTGGTGGGGGTGGTGAGACAGACAGACAGAGAGACAGCTCTAAGCATCCCGAAGGTTGACACCTTACAAGATAAAAGATCTGGGTGACCAAAGGCATTGTAATTTTATTTGCAACCTTGCATGCTGTCTGTTGTTGATGTGACTGGGAGTGACTCTTCTGGGCTAAGAAGATTATCTGTCCGATTGTCACCAGTTGTTCCTCCTGGCCTGTGAATTTAGAGAAAGCCCTGCCTCCCTGCTGAGTGTTATTTCTCTCTCTCTCTCTCTCTCTCTCTCTCTCTCTATCTCGTTCCTTCATTGGCGGCAATGTTGTTTGCTTGCTCTTGATCTTTTTGGTTGCTTGTTAAATAGGTGAGCAGTAAAGAAAGCAGCACAGACAAGTCTGCAATTTGAAAGCAACTGCAAATAAAATTGCTTTTTTAAAAAACTAATTATTATTTATCCTACAAACATCTCAGGTGAGAGTTATTGAGCGTGCCAGTTATTGAGAAAGGGGTGGCCTCTTGGGAACTGGTAGCTGTTCTCCTCTGTTGATCTGAACTTCTACTGCCTTGAAGTATAGTCCCATGAAATACTAATCCCCCTCTATTCGACACTAACTAGGCTACACCTTGCATACTATGTACACTTTTGGACACTGTACTCCAAGAAGGGTGCTGGCAGGTTGGAGCAAGTTTGGAGGGAAGCAAAGATTGAAAGAACTGAGCATGTCTAGCCCCGAGAAAAGAAGATCGAGGAGAGATGGGATCGTCCTTTTCATAGCCTTTCAAGTCTGTCATACAGAGGAGGGGAAGGGTCTGTTGTTCTTGATCATCCCAGAGTGCAGGAGAAGTCACGAGGGGTGGAAATTGCAGGAAGCCAAATCTGGGGTGAATATCAGGAAGCACTTCTTAACTGTTTGAGCAGTATGACAATGGAACCGAGTACCTCAGGGGAAGGTGATGAGCACTCCGACGCTGGAGGCATTCCAAACAAAATCGGACCACCATCTGTCAGGCCCCTTTCCAAACCAATTATCTTATGATTAGAGATGGGCACGAAATGAGCGATTTTTCATTTTTGTTTTTGTTTTTTCGTTTCGTTACGTAACAAAACAAAAAACGAATTTTGACTCCAAAATGAAACGAAACAACCCGAAACATGAAAAATTTTGTTGACCGCTTCGTTTTCGTTATGGCAAATACATTGAATTGTGCTAAATGGTAACAAAACAGCATTTTTTGTTTTCATTTTCGTTTTTTCGGTTTGTTACGTAATGAAACAAAAACGACAATTTTTGCAAAAAACCTCACGAAAACGGAAACGAACCAAAACGGACCCCTAAACGACCAAACGACAAATGAAACACCATTTTTTTGAGTCGTGCCCATCTCTACTTATGATTCTACGATTCTGTGAAAGAGCAATAAACCGTAGCCCCCAATGGGAAGAGGGAGTTTTGCTTTTTCAGAGGGTTGTTCGTTGGGGTGGGATGGGACATTGCAGGAAATGGAGAGGAAAATGAACAGAACCACCTTGGGAGTGATTAGCAGAGAATATAGGAAAAGATTCCTTCCTGGACTACTGCTGGCAGAACGAATCTGATTCAATCCAGGGATGTTAGCAAGAAACAGAGGCCTGCGTTTATGGACGATCCATGGGGACTATTAGTCAGAGACGGTTTGCATTTGGCTTTAATGTCAGCTTAAATACTGCTTTCCATCTGAAACATATTAATAAAATTACTCTTATGGCATAGGTCTCTGGCATTGTTGATCCAGGTTTTTGTTTTCTCGACAGGCCCATCTGGCCAATTAAGAATACAATACATTGTGAAACTCCTTTTAAAAAAGTTGACTCACATACGTCTTTCTGGAGTCCAGTTGTTTCTGCTAAAATTAAAGTCAAGCAATGAACCTCAACTGGTTTGGAAGCCAAAGGGGGGCGGTGAGAAACTCTAAGGAGGGAATCTTTTGGAGTTTTTATTTGCAAACTCCCATGCTGCCTGCAAGAGGGGTGGCTGGGAGGGAACTTTCTGAGATGGGGTAAATGTCAATCTGTCTGACAATAACCAATCATTCCTTTTCGCCTCTGAATTCCAAGATAATTCCTGCCTCTTTGCTATGTGTTCTCTTTCCCTCTCTTTAGTCTGTTGGCAGTCAGTGGTTTTGTTTGCTCTCAATCCGTTCACAATTGTAAGTAAAGGAATGTTTTTATTTTATTTTTTCTCTTACAAATGTCTCGGAAGGAGTTGTTGGGACTGTAAGTGTCAGTTGGTGAAAAACGACTGGACTCCATGGTGAACCTGTAGTTATTCTGATTTGCAAATCTCTGGACTTCGACTGTGTAGCAAATGAATTTCACCATACATCCAAAACTCTGTAAAATAGTCGGCATGGAGCAGGATGTCTCAAAAGCTAAAAAAGAGGAGTCAACCAAATGGGGGTTGAGCATGCTTGGGAGCCACTGAATGTTGTGAAAAGAAAACAGAGTGGAGAAGAATTGTATGAGCATGGTCTGCTTGATCAAAATGGTTGGCTGGAACCCAGGACAGGAGTACTGTTGTTGAAGGACTCACTCTTATGACCTGGGTCACATGACTTCTTTCCACTTGATCATCACAATAGCCTTGTGAGATGCTGTAAAGTTTTGAATTTTGGCCAAATTCTTCTGACAGTCCTGTAGAAATGCAGAGAATCACACCGCAGAATAGCGTAAATTTCTGCCGAATAGTCCACCCCTTTCCTTAATCAACTGGCACTTACAGTCTCAGTAACTCACTCTGAGATATTAATAAGACGCAGAATAAAATATTTCATGGCTTATAAATGAACAGTTCAAACAGCAAGCTGATAAACAGGATTGATTTTCAGCAACACGCTTCAACAGAATCACTGCTCCAACAGACAGAAGAGACAGAAGGAGCTCTAAGCAGAGAGGAGGAGCTGTCTTTGAAATCAGAAGCTGGGTAGCCACGATTAGTTGGTGCTGGAAAGACTGACAGTCACCAATCTCAGAGACATCCCTGCCAACGAAACCTCCTAAAGGCAGCATGCATGGTTGCAAAAACTCCAATGTGGGGTAGATAGGTCAAGACAAGAGAAAGGGGCTGGTCCAAGGGCACACAGAGAGCTTCATGGGAGTAGAGTAGGATAGCAAACCACTTGATTTTGTTCAGAGGGAAGAAAAATTACTTCCTGATACTACAGTTCCCAGAATTCACAGTGGCCATGGCGGCTGGGAGATTCTGGGAGACAGAGCCCAAAACCGCCTTCCATCCAGTTATGTGGCTTTACTTGCAATTAGACATGGGCACGACTTAGCAAAATTCCCGTTTCCATTTCCGTTCCTCGTTTCCGTTACGTAACGGAAAAGGAAACGACAATTACTCCGCCAGAACTCGAACTCGAACCGACGAACGAATAATTGGGTCTGATTTGTCGTTGTTGTTCCTGGCATCGCGGCGATCGCGCGATGCCAAGCGGCACAGAAAAAACCTAACCCTAACCCTAACCCTAACCCATACGCCAGTACACTGTCCTTCTAAGTGGGTCAGAGAGGCACCCAGAGGTGCACCCCAATACTCACCCTAACCCTACCTGTAACCCTAAGCCTAGCCCCTGCACTAACCCTAACCCTGAAGCCAGATCTGCGTACTCGCATTGCACTACACGCAAGTATGTTTCTCTTCTTAGTGAGACACAGCGAGAGCCCGCATTCTCTCTCACTGACTGATGCAGTGAAGGCACCCCAAAGAGGGGTGCCTCTGCCAGTCCACTAATCAAGTCTGCAACTTGGTATGCATATCCATATGGCTATGCATGCTACTTTGTAGCGGGTGAGGAGAGGAGGCACCCACGGGTGCCTCCAGGAGCCCGCTTTCCCTTCATAGCGGGCCAGAGGAGGCACCCACCCCACAGAGGTGCCTCCAGGAGCCCTCTACCCCCCTAAACCAGTACTAATGACAGACGAAACAACGACAAACAAAACGATAACTTTTTGAAAAATTTCGCGAAAAATGGAAATGAGCCGAAACGGATCCGTCCCGAAAAATGACAATTCGAAAAAAAAAAATTTCCTGGTCATGCCCATCTCTACTTGCAATCTTCTCCAGCGGACTAATGAGGAGTCTTGAACCTGTTCCAGCTCCATGCAGAATTTTGGGGGATCCGAGGGTCTCCTTTCCTTTCTTTTCTCTACATCTCTTGGTGGGCCTTCTGCCAGAATTGCAATGGAAAGTGGCAGAGGAACATTGAGTTTGGCATTTTCTCTTTGCTGAAAGGAGATTGCAGCTAAATCGGAGGTGACATTCACACAATATTCTTTATGAAACTAGGGGCAATAAAAATAACTGTAAAACCCAGCGCGCTGGAAGAAAATGGCAAGTAATTTACTGACAGCTTCTTGCAAATAGACATTATTGATTTCAACGCTCCATTTATGCACAAAACAACTATCACAAAGCATTGGCCTCGGATTCAGGGAACCACGTAAACATTTGAGCTTGTTTTTGGTCTTCTCGATTCATTTTCCTGTCCTGCCTCAGAGCGTAGCGCTAGGTTTTCATTTTGGGGTGAATTTTATATGAAAAAATGCAATCATTCATGAGGGGGTGGGCGAATCATTTTTAAAAAATTGTTCTATCACTTGTGTAGCCCCATAAGTCTAGACTAGTGGTTCTCAACCTGTGGGTCCCCAGATGTTCCTGGACGGCAACTCCCAGAAGCCTCCACCACTCACTGTGCTGGGAAAGGGTTTCTGGGAGTTACAGTCCAGGAACATCTGGGGACCCACAGGTTGAGAACCACTGGTCTAGACTCTTCTATAGTACTAGGTTATGGGGTGGAGGTGACCACAAGTTGGTAAAGGTTAACAAACAGAGCACACATTTTTGGTAAATGCTTCCAAGCTGGTGAAGCTATGGGATTAACACTTATTTATTTATTTATTTATTTATTTATTACGCTTTGTGGCTATTCTTATTATTCTTCCAAACATTTTTTATCCCAAACTCCATTAGTCTAACTTTATTTAACAATTTCCAATTGATCTTGGAAAATATTTCATACTATCATAGAATAATGAAGTCGGAAGGGGTCTCAAAGGCCATCAAGTCCAACCCCCTGTTCGTTCATGGCAGGAATACAAAAGAAAGCAGATTGGATGGATTATTGTGATCATTATCATATCTGTTAACTGGTACTACCATATTGCTTGGGAGTTTATGTAGCTGCTCCCAGGCCTGTGGACAAATCTGGCACAGATATTTAATCGACAAACAACCAAAGATGGGAAACTTGATCCAAACTATATTGGAGACTAGTGACCACTGAACTGGGTGTTCGTACTAGTTCGTTGTGTGTCTGTGAAGATTCTCAGTCATCCAGGTGAGTTTATCTGGAAGTTGAGTCATGGCTACTGGACTTCTTTTTCTTGACAGATAGAAACGTTTCACTGCTCATCCAAACAGCTTCATCAGTCTGAATACAGCTAGTGCGAGTCCTCCATCTTATAGTCAGCTTTGACCTCTTGTCACCCTGGTCTGAAATAGGCTCATAAGAGGGACAATGGCCTGAATAGGCTTGTTAGGTAGACAACAGTCTCAATAGCCTTAAGGTGAACAATGGCCTAAGGTGCTGAAACCTATAAGGTATGGGTCGTTAGCTATGGCCTTGGTGGTGAAGGCTTTTTGATTTGTCTGGGTCTTGTTGAAAGCACACCCTGATAAGTAGCAGATAGACTATGCCTGAGGCCCCCACTTCTGTTGAGAGAGTTCGTTGTGTGTGCATGTTTAACTGAACATCTGCTCAGTTCTTTCCAGCCCTGCCTCGTCTGGCAGTAACCTACTCAGAGGCAGTGCCCGAAGGGGGCAGGGCAGGGATGTAAAGTCTAATGGGTAGAGCTTTAAACAAAGAGGGGGACTTGGAGAGAAAGAAACATTGATCAGAAGAAACATTGATCAGAAAGATCACAGAACTTTGATGCAGATATGAACTTTCTGGTGGTTTTGCAAGAGGTTCATGCTAACTTTGAGTCCGTCCAAGGTTTCATTATGTTGAGCGAATACAAGCCTGTCACCTCCAGGGCAATATGGCAGAAGAGTCAGAATGGAGACCCAGAGGTTGTGTGTGAAACTCTGTGGTCTAGAAGGATGCAGCATTTTAACTGTGGGGAGAGCCCTCTGAAGATGGTGTGACTTCATTATTACATTTGGTTGCATTTGCCAAAAAGCTGTCATCTGTATCCAGACATGATTTCTCTCGGAGTTCTTGTGTTCGCAGTTCCCTCCTACAAAAACACAACAATTACTCAGAATTTGTAATCGGTCATTTGGAGCAGCATTCACAAAATATGTTCATTCAATGATAGATAATAAATATGGATAGATAAATAAATATAAATATTTTGCCAACAGACTCTGGCCTTAGTAAGACCATTTTGTGTGGGGCTGAAGAAGCAATGAGGAAGGGGAATGGCATAATTATGGTGGCTCTGGTTTGCGTGGAACGATCAGCTGCACACACACTTCTCTCTTGTGTACCATAGAGCACACGTATAATTTCCGAGGGGTGGGTGGTTGTTCTAGCTCAGAATGACAGGTTCTGGAAAAAAAACAACGCAGCCACTGCTGTGAATTTTTGAGGTTGGCTTTGTGCCGAATCCGCACCGGGAGGGGGAAGCCCTCGGCAAAACTACAGAGAGAGAGAGAAAGAAAAGAAGGCAAGAGATGAGAAATCAGTGCTCCACAATCACGTCGAGTCTAAGGGGTGAAAGATGTATTTGGCCCAGAAAAAAGGTAGCAGGAAACTTTCTCTCCTCCCCCCCCTCCAACACACAAACAGAGGAAGGCAAAGCTCTGTTACGTAACTGGTTGCATAACCGAAATGAAATATTAACCAGGCTCTTGACAGCAAAGAATCAACAACAAAGCAGAAACCATTTGGGAAGCAGACTCCGGGTAGACATACAGCTGCTCCCTGTGCTGTGTCTCCTACGACCATGTTCTGATGGTGATTCATCAGGAACTCTGTCTCTTTAGGGCCAGTTTGCACAACAATCTGTGGTGTCTAACTGTGAGATGGAGAGCCTCGTATTTATTTGAGAAAGTGGTGGCACCCTGGGCTTCCCACAGCGCTCATCTAGGCCATGATGGGTTCTGTCGCCATAGAGACAAAGAGGCGGTTGGAACGGGCTAGTGGAAGCCATGCTGGGAGTTGGCACCGACTTGAAGTGAGTGCATGGTTAAGAGCAGAGATGAGGAACATGGGTTTTTCTGAAGACGAATGCCAGAATCTCACAGCCAGCCGGGACTGTGCGGCCAACATCTGGGAGTTGCAGAAAGAAATTCCAACATTTCTCATTATCAGTCAGTACCTTGGACAGGGCTGAATGTTATTGAACAGGAACTTTGCATGTTGCCCGTTCACGGATGGGACCACCTATTGCTTGTGCTTTCTCCTTCATTCAACTTCTGTGAAAACTCAACTTCTCGTCATCCCACACATGATGAATTACAAAAAGCACATTCTCCAAAAGCAAAATCAAACAACATTCTCTCCCATCCACGTCAAACAAATTCTGGTTCAACATGAATCTAAGCCCCTCTGAATTTCCCCTTTAAAAAAAAAGATTCCATGTCTAGATTGAGTCTTTAAAAATTTTTTTTAGTCAGAAATAGAGAAAGGCAACTTTCCTAAAGCACACGCTGAAGCAATGCAAATTCCTGTAAGTTGTGATGAACCACAGCTCTGAGAAATGGCTTCAAATGGAGGCAAGCCATGTGATGGGATCGTGTTCAACCAATAGCATGCCCAGGCTGCAGACTGGGCAGGCAGGTCTGGCAGCCACAGAGGGTATAAAAAGCTCTGGCAGGCCCCGTCCTCCTTGCAGTCTCTGGTGGGAGTTAGGGTGGGATTGCTGTCTCTTCGACTCTAGCTTCAGTCCTGCAACCTCCCTGTGTGCATGCGTACCTCTCGGTGAGTACCCTCTCTTGCCCCGCAGTGCAGTCACTCTGCAGCTGCCTTACACCCTGGGCAACGCCCGCCGCTGCCTTTGCAGCCTCCCTGCGTACCTAGTATATACTGTGTCTCTGCCAGTATCCATTTTTTTTAGTGTTTTCCCTCAAGTCTGGGGTGTTGGGGGATGCCTGCGCACAGAAATGCTTTAAAAATCGCGCAAAAGCGGGTAGAAATGACAAACGAAAAAACAAAAAATGGTAACGAACTTTTTCCAAAAATTTGCAACAAACGGAAACGAACCCAAACAGACCTCTCAACGACAAACAAAAAATTGAAACACCATTTTTTTGTTTCGTGCCCATCTCTACCCACAACTATAAGAAATTTTTCCACTTCTTGACAAAGCCGTTCCTGCTTCTTGCTGCTCTCCTTTTGAATGGGCAAGTGGGCCCTGAAATTTCCTTATTCCCTTTGTTAAGTGCTTCACAATTGGTACCTTTCACAGGCTGTAATAGTAGCCATTTTAAAAGTTTATTTCCACTCCCACTTTCTGTTTGGAGAGACTGTGTATTACTGGGTAAGCCTCAGGAAGGGGAGCCAGAGGGCAAAAAGAGGATGCAGCTGCTGTTGTCTGCAACATAATCAGAACTTGGAAAAGTTACAAGTCGGACCACAACTCCCAGAATCCCCCAGCAGGCGACCTGGAAAAATATCTTGCTCGGGAGCCAAATTTAATTCTGTGTGCTGACTGTTAATTATAGGCGTGTTTGGTGTGCCCAACAGAGAGGGTCTTCCCTGTGGCTGCTCACTTACATTGGAACTCCTTCCCACAAGAGGCCAGGCTGGCCCCATCTTTTCAGTCCTTATACAGGCAGGCTTACCCCACAGTGTCTGCCTGCCCTAATAGGTTTTTTTTTAAATGGATGCTTGTGTCTTAGGCCCAACTTTCATGATAATTTTGCTGCTCTTTTTGCTGCGAAAGACTGCGCAGCAAAAAATAGTGCCTTCACTCTGATGAGCAATATTTTGGTACCCTAGCCAAACACATCCCTGGAAGCGCACTTTAACCGCAGCATTTCGTACCACCCCTAGGGGTTGTGTTAAAATACTTCTGTTGTTGATGCACAGTTTTAAATGCATCAAATGAGGTGCAACCCCAGAAAATCCGCACCAATTAAATTCGTACCCGCTTTTCTGCCAATTCCACTAGTTCTGCCTTGGTAATCATTTATGCTACTGAATTGGTGGCATACCGGCATGCCGGCACAATTTTTACTGGCTGTCCTCTGTCAATTAAAGTTGATTTTAAGAAGAAAAACTGCTACCTGACTGCAATGCAGGTATTCGCCACAAAGGGAAAAGATGCGCAGTACGTAAGTCGGGACGGATGCAGAGAAGTAAAATACTCCCCTGTCGTTGGGGGGCTAACTGTGCATCAGACATCATGTGACTGCCCCCCAAAATAGTATGCATCAAATTAAGATGCACAGATAACAGTAGAATAAAATAAAAAAATAATTTTAAAAAAGTAGAGCAGACCGCATCTAAAATTTTGAAGGCAGCAGCTAAAACGCCAATGATTTTCTGCTCTTAAGTTGAACTGCTTGTAAGTAGAGCTGCTTGTAAGTAGAGCTGCTTGTAAGTAGAAGTACAGTTGTATGTGGATGCCAGTGGCCTACGCTAGCAGAGACTTGGTATAAATTGTTTTGCTTATATACCACCCCATACCACTTCAAGTAGTCTCTGAGCGGTTTACAGTTTTTAATTAAAGTATGCAGGCTACACATTGCCCCCCCCCCCCAGCAAGCTGGGTACTCATTTTACCAACCTCGGAAGGATGGGAGGCTGAGTCAACCTTGAGCCTGCTACCTGGGATTGAACCCCAGGTCATGAGCACAGTTTTACCAGCAGTACAGGCATTTAACCACTGCACCATGAGGCTCAGTTGCAGTTAGTTGCAGTTAGTCAGAAAGCTGCAGTTAGACTAGGCCCATTTGAATCAATGGATCTTATGGAGGGTTTGATGTACTAAATCTCCGCTGATTTGCTGGGTGTACTGTACTGTTATTTGATGACCTAAGCAGCAGGACTTAGACTAGTATTGGCTCCCCTTGTGCAATACGGGTTGCATATGTTTTGTTCTACAGCTCCTGGGAACACATATACGACCGGGTAACCCAATACATCTGGAATAACTGGGAGTATTTATTTATTTCACTACGGTTCCCAGAATCTCCAATCAGCCCAGCACATGAAAGGTCCCAAGAAGGGTGCTGTGACATGGGGTTTAGTGATTTCAGCAGTGATTTCAGCTCTAAGACATAGCAGGCTGGAGACAGCTTCTAGTGTAACAGCTCTTTATTCAGGGAGAGAACAAGACTGGGGACTGGGGAGAGGGAGCTACATTTATAGGAGCGAGGACTGGCTAGGGAAAGATACATTTTGGAGGGAACAATTACAACCAATCACAAAGCTGCCTTTTGGCAGAGACCAATAGGATTGAGGATCCAAATGCAGCAACTTGAATAAACCAATAGGCCTGTTCCCTTTGAAACAGGAACAAAAACCAATAGGCCTGTTCCCTTTGGAACAGGAAGGCAGTTACTTCAACATAAGCTAGTAAAGATAATAGGAATACAGATCAATACACAACAAAGGGTGGGCTGCTGTCTCCCACTTAGGAGCAGCAGATGCCGAGGGCTGCTTAGGACAGGCATTTTTGTGCTGAGGGACTAATAAAGAAGCACATGAAACAAAATAGAAGAATAGGCTGCCTGACAGTGTGAGGTAGCTGCAAAAAGGACAGATGCTATTTTAGGATGTATTGGCAGAAGCACAGTATAGCCTTCCAATCTCCAGAAGTACTAGTCCCCACTCTATTCAGCACTGGTTAGGCCTCATCCTGAGCACTGGGACCAATTCTGGACACCACACTTTTTTTTAAAAAAAAGGAGAGGACTTTTCAAAACCTTGAAAGGGAGTCCTGCAGAGTACTCATCCCAGAGTACGAGGCACATAATGAGAACATAATGAGAGTGAAAACAGACAAAAGAATTTTTTTTTCACCCAGCACATTTTTAGTCTGTGGAACTCCCTGCCACAGGATGTGGTGATGGCCTCTGGCCTGGATGCCTTCAAAAGGGGAATTGGACAGATTCCTGGAGGAAAAGTCCATCACAGGTGACAAACCATGATGGAGATGTGTAATCTGCAGGCTTAAAACCAGGGTACTTCAGGGGTCAGATGCAGGGGAGTGGGATCAGGAGACAGAGATATAGTCTCGTGCGCTCCCAGAGGCATTCGGTGGGGCCACTGTGAGATCCAGGAAGCTGGACTAGATGGGCCTTTGGCCTGATCCAGCATGGCTCTTCTTAAGTTCTCATGTAATAATGGGCTCAAGCCAAAGGAAGCCAGATATAGGCTGAACATCAGGGAAAATTTTCTTAACTCTTAGAGTAGTACAACAGTGGAATTAATGGCATTGGGAAGGGGTGAGTGTTCAAACACTGGAGACATTCAAGTGAAAACTGGAGAGCCATCTTCAGATCTACTTTGATTTGGACGCCTGCTTTGAGCAGGGAGTTGAATTTGACGGTCCTTCGAGGCCCCTTCAGTTATTGTAGGATTTTACGAGTCAGATGCTATGGACCTGGAAAACAGGACCTTTTGATCTTGCTTTGCAATGTTAGGAAGGAATCTTTATTGTCATTGCCCCCTTGCAGGAACAACGAAATTTTGTGGTTGCTATATAAAACTCATTTAAAACATTTCACATAGATTTAAAAACAGGTACAACACATAATATGACATATAAAATGACTAAAATATGACATATAAAATAAGCTGACTTCAAAGTCCAGGATTTCCGTTTAAGGCCAATATTGCTCTAAAAAAGAAGCTATTTTTGAGACGGTTTGTTCTTGCCCTCAGTACTCTATATCTCCGTCCCGATGGCAGCAACTCGAAGAGGCGATGACCAGGATGTGATGGATCCCTTAATATATCTAATGCTTTACAGTGGCACCTGGTAGTATAAAATTGTTCTAGGGTGGGGAGTGAACAGCCCACAATACTCTCTGCAATTCTTATGATTCTGTGCAACACTGTCTTATCCTGGTGGGTACAACTTCCATACCACACACATAACCCGTAAGTCAGCACACTCTCAATTGCACAATGATAGAAGGCCAGCAGCAGCTTTTGTGGAAGATGGTTTTCCCTTAAAGTTCTCAAGAAAAATAGTCTCTGCTGAGCCTTCTTTGCAAGCCCCCTTGTGTTGACACTCCAGGACAGATCCTCCTGTAACTCAATGCCCAAAAATCTAAAACCTGTAACCCTCTCCACACCAGTCCCATCAATCACCAGTGGTTGAATATCAGTTTTCTGCCTCCTGAAGTCTACCACAAGCTCCTTTGTTTTCTTTATATTTAGGTGCAAGTTATTTATTCTGCACCACTTGGTCAACCTCTCCACTTCATCTCTGTAAGCCATCTCACTCTCCTTGCCAGAGATGAGCCCAATCACAGTTGTGTCATCTGCAAACTTAATGATCCTATTGCTAGGATAGGCAGAGACACAATCAAATGTGTAAAGAATATAAAGGAGTGGACTAAGTACACATCCCTGTGGTGTTCCAGTGTTGGTACTAAGAGTATTAGAGATGTAAGGGCCCAACCGGACCCTCTGAGAACGTTCTGACAGAAAATCCAAGATCCACCCACAAAGTGATGGTGGAAGCCCTAGACCTTCCAGTTTAGAGATCAAGTGTCGTGGAAGAATGGTGTTAAAAGCCGAGCTAAAATCCACAAAGAGCAATCTAGCATAGCCCCCTCTCTGCTCCAGATGTTCAAAAACAGCATGAAGAGCACACGCCACAGCATCCTCTGTTGATCTCTTTTTTTAATAGGCAAATTGGAATGTTTCTGCCTTTGCCTTCTTAACTTGTTTAATTCTTGCTTTACATTCCAATATATTTTACAGTGCATAAATGAATTTAACTTTCTCTTTTAAATCTTTGTGGAAGCCCATCCCTGGGTAAGCTTATGGGTAAAGCATAATTCAGGAAAGGTGACCTGATTTCTCTCTTTTGGCTGCCCACCCTGGAGGTGACAAAAATACGGAGAGCACAGGTAAAAGGTAAAGGTTCCCCACACACATGCATGCTAGTCATGTCTGACTCTAGGGGCGGTGCTCATCCCCATATTCAAGCTGAAGAGCCAGTGTTGTGCAAGTCCATGGCCACATGGCCGGCATGGTTGCAAGGAAATACTGTTTTACCTTCCTGCTTTTTACGGCGGTACCTATTTATCTACTTGCATTTACATGCTTTTGAACTGACAGGTTGGCAGGAGCTGGGGTTAGCAGCTGGAGCTTGCTCTGTTGCGTGGCACCCAAGATTCGAACCGCCGAGCTGCCGACTTTGCAGCCAACAGCTTTCGGATGCCTTAGTCCACTGAGCCACCACGCCACATGGACGCATATCCTCCACGGAGGGCATATCCTGGATGAATTGTAAGCCGTACGAATCCGTCACACAATATATTAGAATGAAAGAAGCTGAGAGGAAGAACAATATGCATCCTTTTATGCTCTTGCTTCAGATAGATTGCCCAGATGGAGAAATATAGCAATGTCCTTTATTAGCAAACTCGGTGGGGAAAGTCATTTTCCAGTCTGCTGCCCAAACGGAGGTGCTACCGTTTTTTGTGTGGACTGCTTTGAAATGAACTTGGCAGCAAGGCACCACTCCTGCTGCAAATGAAGGAGAAAGAAGGAGGAGAGAGGCTGGTGAAGGACTCTAGTTAAAAGTTACAAAACTCTTTCTTAAGAAAAACATATTTTGGGGAGAGACTTGGGTGTTTGCGGGTGGGGCAGGACAGGTACATTCCTTTGGCAAGGCTCACTTTACCCACCTGTGCCTTCAATTGCAACAGGTGTCAACCACCGTCTGAAATAAAAAGGGTGTAACAAGGCTGAACTCTCCCTGGAGGCAAAAATGTTTCAGGGAACAGATGATCTCCCTATTACAACAGCTCCCCTGGCTGCTGATCAATCTCTGGGTAGAATTCAAAGTGCTGGCTCCAATTGATAAAGCCCTAAATGGTTTGGGTCCACACCGTCTCAAGGACCGCATCTCCCTTTACAATCCTGCCTGGACATTAAGATCATGAGCGGAAGCCTCTCTCTCGGTCCCACCACCCTCACAGGAGCGTCTGATGGGGACATAGGAAAAGGGCCTTCTCTGTTGCTGCTCCCAGACTGTGGAACTCCCTCCCATTAGAGGCCCGTCTGGCCCCATCTCTGCTGTCTTTCTGAAAGCAGGCAAAGACCTTTCTCTCCGGGCAAGCATTCCCTGAGTGACTGGCTTCCTGAGACATAATTTTTAGATGGATTAGCAGACCTTACTGCTTTGAATTAGACTTTTGTGTTGCTTATGAGAGTGGCCACCAGGCTAGTTGGGCAGCATAAACCAAATGAATGAATGAATGAATGAATGAATTTTAGTATGATATTTGTTTGATACTTTTAGTATCTGCACACTCCATGTTGTTAAGTTCAATCCTGTCTTTTAATGAGGTAATCCTGTCTTTTAAGGAAAAAGGTGGGGTAAACAATGTTTCAAACTAACTAACAAACAAACAAATAAATAAATAAATGTTGACACTGAAGCTGTCCTACTTTGGGCACTTGGTGAGAAGGCAGCATTCTCTGGAGAAGACAATAATGATAGGAAAGGCTGAAGTCAGCAGGAAAAGAGGAAGACCAAATGTGAGATGGATCAACTCCTCAAAGGAAGCCATGGGCTTGAGTCTACAAGAACGGAACAGGGCAGTTGAGCATGGGGTCCTTTGGAGATCTGTAGGGTCACTGTGAGTGACAGGATGCCATGTGTCAGCAGCAGCAGCAGCAGCAGCAGCAATGACAACAGTCTTTTGCGGTGGCTCTCCTGCTCCAGCTGTCAAATGAAAATTAACTGCAGGTGCTTCTGCAAAACTCACGCGAGCGCGTGAGCGCACACACACACACACACACACACACACACACACACACAAACCAGCAACCCAAGGTGTATTGCTGAGCAGAGGGTGTTGCATTGCACTCTGCAAAACACACACACACACACACACACACACACAGCCAGCGACCCACTCACTGCCGGTAGCAGCAGGTGTGAGGAACTGACCTGAACCCTTACATCGCTAACAGCTTCGGGGACTGGCACTGGAGGAGGGATTGCATTTCACTCTCCGCCTGAGCTACCCGAATGATTACGGAGGACACCGCTGCGATTTCTCCGGCGCTCGGCGGCAAAGTGTGACAAATGGGGATTGTGTGGGCTTGTTTTCCAGACAGACGTTGGTGTTGGAAAGAAAAGGAGAGAGAGAGAGAGAGAGATTTTAACAAAACTCATTGGAAACACACGGGGACTCTTGGAAAGCTCTCGGGGCAAGGAAATGGCAGTGGAAATTGTACATATACTGATGGGGCCAAGATTCTGGGTGGTGGCTGCAGAGGAGTAAGAATTTCGTTCCAGGGGGTTACAATTTTTTTTTTAAAAATAAGCATTTTAGATGGATTACTATGCACAAACACCAGTGTTTTCCATGTTAGTTTCCATCCCTCATAATGGAATTTTTATATCCTTTGATGTACTCTTTGCCGCTTTAATGTTATCTTTGAAGAATGCTGTAAGATGCCTCTTCAAATTCCCTGTTCCTAACTTGATTATGTCTTAAATGCTCTGGTATGGTTTGTAAGCCGCCTTGGGTCCTTTTTCAAGGAGAAAGGCAGGGTAAAAATATTCAAAAATAAAATAAAATAAAACATAACAAAATAAAATGTTGCTATGTGCCACTCAGGAGGGCACAACTATAGTCTGTGTCAGCTGGGGCAGACACGGATTCTGTGCTTTCTCCAGAAAGGGTGGTGCAGAATAGAGATGGGCACGAATAAAAAAACTGGCATTTCATTTGTCGTTTGTCGTTTGGAGGGTCCGTTTTGGTTCGTTTCCATTTTTTGTGAATTTTTGCAAAAAATTAATTTTCGTTTTTGTTCGTTTCGTTACCATTTCGTTACCATTTATTTCATTTTTGTGATTTTTTTTAGGATTTTAAGCAATTCGCTCATATTGCAGTAACAGAAACGAAACACATGACAAAATTTCCGGTGTTTCTGTTCATTTTGTTTCATTTTAAAGACAAAATTTGTTTGTCGTTTCGTTAGCTAACGAACCGAAAAAACGAAAACGGAAACAAAAAATTGTTCATTTCGTGCCCATCTCTAGTGCAGAATAGTACAAATACATGACAACCCCCCTCCCAGCCTCCCCCAGCTGGAGCCATGCTGAACTGAAGGATCTCCAGAATGCCCTTTCCTCCACAGATCTGCTCACCTCTTGCAGAGGCAAACCCATGGCTTCCTTGAGTGAGTCCTTCCATCACGTATTTGGGTCTCCCTCTGTTCCTGCTGCTTTCCGCCATTCCCAACCTGAGGGTCTTCTCCAAAGAACCCCACCTCCTCGTGAGGTGTCCAAAGTTGGCCGGCCTGCGCTTCAACATGTTGGCCTCTACAAATGTTTGTCTTGATTTGCTAGGACCTCGGTTGCAACATCCATGCCTCCATAGATAAGTCCCTGTTGGGGCTTCTTTTGCCAGATACTCCATCCGTCCATCTGTCTGTCTGTCCGGTAGTTGCCTTGGAGAGGGTGGATGCATCTAACTCTGGTGTCTCAGCAGTTACTTTAGAATTTGCCCTAATTTTCTGTTCTTTGGAATAGGGAGAACACGGGATTGTTGAAGCAGAATGAAAGTGGGAGAAGCAGAAACCGGAAGATCGGGCCAGCCAGGATTTTTGAGTGCAAACACCTCTGAAATGTACAATACTGTTCAATTCGCGTTACCACCTTCCACCCTCCACTTGCGTGACTCCTCATCTTTAGTGCATATGTAGCAGATGGGAACAATCGCTGCACTCGTCTGAGATTTCGAGCCCAACAGCTGAGGTCAGTGTGTGATCACAATTGATATTGGGGGTGAAGCCCCCCTACGTGGGGCTTCTCATAGGGTTTCCTCGGTCTAGAGCAGTGGTTCTCAACCTGGTGGGTCCCACAATGTTCCTAGACTACAACTCCCAGAAGCCTTCACCACTTGCTATTTTGGAAGGGGTTTCTGGGAGTTGCAGTCCAGGAACATCTGGGGCCCCACAGGTTGAGAACCACTGGTCTTGAGTATTCCGAAATGGTTTCGTAGTGCTTTCCTCTTCTGGGGGCACCCTGCGATTGTGCAGCTTGCCCAAGGCTACCCAGGTCATCTCTTCTCTCCTTGGAGGCAAACTCCATCAAACGTCCAACCTCGACTCTGCAACTGGGCACTGAGCTATCTGGCCTGCCAGGAATGGAATTAGGCTAGGGTAATAGAGATGGGCATGAAATGCTAAAATAGCATTTCGTTTCGTTTTCATTTCCCTCCGTTCCCTTCAGTTTCGTTTCATTTTAAATGAATTTATTTTTTAAAAAATCATTTGGTTTGTAATTTTGTTTCATTTTTCGTTTTTTAACATGTGTATATGTGTGTACTCTCTCTCTCTCTCTCTCTCTCTCTGTGTGTGTGTGTGTTGCTTGTGCAACTTTTGTGTATGTGTGTGTATCTGGTGGAACTTTTCCCCCCTTCCCCAAGCCACGCAAATCAGCTGATTGGCGCTGGGGGTGGAAGGGCTCTTTCCCCCACCCAGCGCCGATCAGCTGATGTGCAGGACTTGGGGGAGGGGGGAAAGTTTTAAAAGCTGGGGGGGGAACCGCAGGCTTTTAAAACTCCCCCTCCCGCTGGAGCATCGATCAGTTGGCACGCTGGGCTTCTGGCGGGAATAAAAGTGCAAAAAGCCCACGGTTTCCCCATGTCCAATTGGTTTCCTATAGGAATGTATTCCCATGAGAAAACAAAAAAAAAGAAATGGAACAAAACGAAAATTTTCATTTCATTTTGTTTTTCTTTGATGGGTCACTTTTTTATTAGGGAATGAAGCAAAAAACGAAAATGAAACAAAAAAAATTCATTTGGTGCCCATCTTTATAGGTTAATGCGCAGCCTCGGAGCGCCAGTCTGTACGGAAAAGGCTGTTCTCAACTCTTCCAGATTCATCTCTCCTCATCTGCATGCCCCATTTTCTTCTAAATAAAACCAAAAAAGGTCCTTGGGGATGATAGGTAAAAACAAAGGGGAACCTTTGAACCAGCAAACACGGCTGTTCTGATGCATCTGTACTGGTTCTTTAAAGGCAGAAGCCCACGTAACTTTTGTTGTTTGGTTCTCAGCTTCAATGGATGCTGTGCTTTTCGGAAATTTACCGCTGGAAGATGGTGGGATCTGGATTGGTATAACCAGGCTAGAACGTAAAAGGCGCTTTACCCCATTGCCCTTGTGCAAAGTCCTGAACGAGATCGGGGTCCCTACCCCTGCATCTTTGCAGGCATTCCTGACTAGAATCGCTTCCGGCTGCTTCCAGAACAACCCGGTAAAACAGCAGCGGTGTCCATCTAGATCACAAACCAATTAAAACAGTTCTCACCCTTTCCGGGAGTAGGTCTTTTGTAAAGCTAATGGCTCCTGACCATGCATTCAGAAAGGGGGAACACCCAAATATTTTGCATGATAAGAGGGACAGCTCCCAACATCAGAGTGTGTTTCCCATAGCCAGTTACTCAAGGGTGCTTTCCGGGGGTGGGTGAGTGCAAATTGTGGGTTTATAACTCAGGGCCTTTTCACACGACCCCTAAACTCCGCGGCAAATGGCTCCCAGCTCCAGAGCTTAAAATTTTTTCCCCACCAGCTCCGGAGTTTACAGATAATTAAGTGCAACCACGCCCACCTAAGCGTGTCCCAGTGCACTTTCCAGGTACCTGCTCTCCGGGGGTGAAAATCCCTGATGTGGATGTAAAGGAGTGAGTGCCGGGCTCTCCTCGCTTCTGTTTGTTGTTGTTTTTTGCCCCCCGCCCCTTTAAGAGACAGGAATCAGGACGACGACGGGGCTTGGGGCAGCTTCAACCAGCGGAGGTGAGCCTGCATTTTTCCTCTCTTTTTTTCTCCCTCCCCTCACGCAGACAGGAGCAAGGAAGTGCGGAGGGGGTGGGAACAAAGGAAGAGCAATGAACCCCCAAGATCTCTGGTCCGAATTTAAGTGGCCAGCGGATCTTAGGGGTCGTGTGAAAAGGTCTCAGATGTCTGAAACCCAATCGTCACAAAACATGGAGGGATGGTAGACGAGCGTTGGGAGACGCTTCTGTATGATTTTGGTGTCTCTAGGTGCCTGGCGGGCACCTTCCGGGGGCGGCTTTTGGGGAGTGCATAACTTGGGCTTCCGGACCCCCCAAATTCACCAAACTTGCAGGCTTGTACGAGGAGAGTCAGAAGAAACTTCCTCGTGATGTTAGTATCTCTATGTACTTCAGTGGGGCTATTTTATAGGGTTTTAAAGGGGGAAAAAGCAAATTGACTAATTGGTCCATTGATTCGGCAGGAAAAAAAATTATAATTTCTGTATATGTGATTTGTTGACCTTGATGACTCACAAATATTTATTTTTATTTATTATTTATTTTGAATATTTTACCCCACCTTGCTTCTTGGAAAAGGACCCAAATAGAAATTGCCATTATTATTATTATTATTATTATTATTATTATTATTATTATTATTA
>JAHTLZ010003542.1:80874915-80887260 GCA_023846285.1 Phrynocephalus versicolor
CTTTCTTTCTTTCTTTCTTTCTTTCTTTCTTTCCTTCTTTCTTTCACCCTGGTTTTGTGGCATTGATTTGTGAACACTAGAGATGGGTACGAATCAGAAAAATTGTGATTTGTTTTGATTTGTGATTCGTCAGTGCAAACAAATCACAAAAAATGAATTTATGATTTTTTAAACTGACAAATCAATGAATCAATTCATAAATATGTTTTTCACTTTAAAACCTTTTACAATGGCCTCCAAGGTACCTAGAGACACCAAATTTGCAGGGAAGCTTCCCATGCCTGTCCTATACAAGCCGTGCAGGATCGGTGTGTTTCGGGCTCCAAATATATTGAAGTGCCTCCCAGGCACTTAGAGACACTACATTTGCTGGGAAGCCTCCTCTGACTCTCCTCCACAATTCCTCCATGTTTGGTGAAGATTGGTTTCAGACACCTGAGTTATCTGGAAGTTGAGTCATGGCAACTGGACCTCTTTTCTTGAGAGATCGAAGCATTTCGCTGCTCATCCAAGCAGCTTTGGATGCTTTTACACGACCCCTAAGATCTGCTGGCAACTTAAATTCGGACCAGAGATCTTGGGGGTTTGCTCCTGTTACTGTGTTCCCACCCCTCCGCACGCCATTCCTCCTGTCTGCGTTGAGAGGAGGGAGAAAAAAAAGGGAGAAAAGAATGCAGGCTCACCTCCATCTGGTGGAAGCAGCCCCGGAGGCATTCCAGTCTCTTAAAGGGGCGGGGGGCAAAAAACCAAACAGAAGGCGAGGACAGCCCAGCACTCACTGCTTTACAATCCGCATCAGAATTTTTTTAACCTCTGGAGACCAGGTACTTTTAAAATGTGCTGGGGTGCGCTTAGGTGGTCGTGGTCGTACTTAATTTTTTTTAAAGTGCGCAGCTGTTGGGAAAACAGTTTTCAGCTCCGCATCTGGGAGCCCTATGCCTCGGATTTTAGGGGTCGTTTAAAAGCGCCCTTTGTCAGTCTGAGGAAAGTTAGTGGTGAGTCCTCCAATTTATAGTTCACTTTGATTTTACATCACCCTGATCTGAATAAGCTCATAAATTGGACAAAAGCGTGAATAGGCTTGTTAGGTGGACAACGGCCTGGGGTGCGTGAAAGTTCCACCTATGCAATCCTTCCCAACACCCATTAAGTATGGGTTGCTATGAAATGACCTATACTTAATGGGTATTGGGAAGGATTGCATAGGTATCCAGGTATCTCGAGGTGCCTTGGAGGGGCATTACATGGCCCAATGAATTTATGAATCAGCAATTGCTAAAAATTCATCAATTTATATCCCTTGTGGGTATCAATTCATATGAATATATGAATACAAATACAGTGGTACCTTGTATAAAGGAATTAATTCGTTCCAAATGAAATTATGTTAAGCAAATTTTCCTTTATACAAATTTCCCATACAAATGCATTGAAAACAGAGTACTCCCTAATCTCAACCATTTTTATGCTGTACGGATTCACCCCATAGGCGATTCTGTTAAGCAGATTTCCCCTATCTCCGGAATTTTTTATGTTGTACAGATTTTGTGTTATACAAACCCTTTGTTATACAAGGGTCCACTGTAGATGAATTGGTGGTTTTTTGAAGTTTCGCAATTTGTGTTGTAACTCATGCCCATCTCTAGTGAGCACTTTTCTTTCTTAAAGAGAAATCCTAAAAAGACTATTTACAAGACAGCAACACCTTCTGATCCCTCTATTACCTCCTGTCCAACATTGGGAAGATGTTCTGGATCTTTAAAAGCTATGTAGGAGGAGGATGTAATTTTAGAAGCCAGAGTTCTTTCAAAATGGCCAGGAAACATCCAGTTGCAGGAATGGACCCCCTCTTCGGTTCTACTCAGCTGGTCTTTATGAATAACCCATAACTCAAGGACAGACAATAGAGCTTCCATTCAGAAGGTCCTGGCCTCCAGACCATGGCATCTGCAGAGGCGATGTAACTGTCAATCTATCCAGTGCTAACCAATCATTCCTTCTAGTGTCACAATTCAACGAGAGTCCTGGCTCTCTTTTGAGTGTTCTCTTTCCCCCTAAACGTCTTAGGATCTAGATATCTGAAGTACCGTTTCCTTCCATATGAACCTATCTGACAATTAAGATACAGCCAGGGAGCCCTCCTGAGAGAGCCATCCCTCAAGGAGGTGAAAGGGATGGCTTGTAGTCTAGGGCAGGCATGTCCGAACTTCAGCCCTCCAGATGTTTTGGACCACAACTCCCACAATCCTTTGCCATTGACAGTCTATGCTTAGAATTCTGGGAGTTGTGGTCCAAAACATCTGGAGAGCTAAAATTTGCACATGCCTGGTCTAGGGCCTTTTTGGCGGTTGCCCCCAGGTTATGGAACACCCTCCCAAGTGACATCCGCCTGGTGCCAACACTGATGATTAGAGATGGGCACGACTTAGCGGAATTTTCGTTTCCATTTCCGTTTTTCATTTCCGTTACATAATGAAACGAAAACGAAAAACGGCTCAAAACTGGAACGAAAACGGAAACGAAACGACTAATTTTGAGCCATTTTTTGTTTTTTGTTACTGGAAAAGCACTTAATGGAGCTAAATGGGAAGAAACGAAATTTTTTTCGTTTTCGTTTTCGTTTGTCGTTTTTGTTACGCAACGAAACGAAAACGAAAAATTTTGAAAATTAGCTCACAAAAATGGAAATGAGCCGAAACGGACCCCTAGACGAAAACGAAAATGAAAACGAACAATTTTTCTGAGTCGTGCCCATCTCTACTGATGATATTTCGGCGCCAGGTAAAAACCTTCCTGTTTCTGAAGTTTTTAAATTGACATAAAATAGATTGTGAGTCCTGGTGGCAATTTTAGTGTTTTGTGTTTAAATGTTTTATTGTTTTAATTTCCAATTGCTTTTTTTATGTTTTAACTGTTTTAACTGGCTAGTACTTAATTATAAGCCGCCCAGAGACCTTTGGGTAGTGGGCGGCATATAAGCTGTATAAATAAATAAATAAAATAAATAAGTCAAGTTATTTGTCGGCTGTCACTTTGTTGTTCATTTGCTCCAGTCTGTTCCCAACTGCAAGCAATGCAACATTTTTCTTCTTTCTACTACTAATGTCTCAGAGCGACTTATGGAGTCTGTAAGTGCCATTTAACGAGAAGAAGGAGTGGACTCTTCTGGGGAACTTGAAGCTGTTCTCTGCTGTGAACCTCTGTGCTGCCATTCCATAACACAAAGGAGGATTCTAATCAGAAATTCAGAACTCTGCAGCAGTGGCAAGTATTCCAGATGGGATATGGAGGAATGACTGGAAGCCAAAGAGCAGCACAGGATCTGTGCTGCAGCAGCAGCGATGTTCTGCACAACCTCCAAACTCATTATCTTGTGGAGGCTGAAGTCCAACCCAAATAAATGAAGCAGTTCTTCTTGGTTGAGCAAAGAGACGGTTTCTAGTCCAGCACACGACATGAATCGCTGCATACATCTCCAGCCGTCTTGACAACAGCAGTAACAACAATTGGCAGATGTGCACCAAAAGTTGATTAGCCAACATGATATGTAATAACCAGCTTCAGTGTCGGTTGCCTCCACCTTCAACCCAGAGCGTGGACAACTTAGGGCAGGGGTGTCCAAACTTTTTGCAAGGAGGGCCAGATTTGGTGAAGTGAAAATGGGTGGGGCCGACCATTCAGCCACATTGGGCCCCCGGGCCGGACTTTGGACAAGTCTCTATAACATGCAAGGAGGTGGGGAGGATGCTGCAGCAAGGGAGGCAGGAGCGGTTAGGCTGGGCAGGTGGCTGGGGTGGGGGGTGGACAGAGGCAGGGAGGGCAAGCAAACCATAAAACTACAAGCTGATGCCTCCATCCAGTATGGGGAGGGGCCAGCTGGCGGGGATGCGTGACAGGCTGAGCCGGTGGGGAGAAGAAGCCACGGGTCGCTCAGAATTCGAAAACGGGCTGCATTTGGCCCCCAGGCCTGACTTTGGACATGCTTGACTTAGGGTGTTTTGTTTTGTTTTGTTCGTCTGTTTTGTTTTGTGCTGGTGGGGAGACAAACATTGCCAGAATCCAGTGAAAAAGTTAACGGTATTCAGTAAGACCCCCTTATCCATTAGATCATTTCCCTCTGATTTTATCATCCAAAGTCTGAAAATATTCCAAATAGTAAAAGAAAAATCCTGAGATATAATGATGAAATCACCAGCACTGACCACTAGAGGGAGGTCATTGGACAACAACACACTTCTAGAAAAATGCTGACAAATTGGAACAAGTTTAGAGGAGGGCAACAAGGACGATCAGGAGTCTGGAAACCAAGCCCTACGAGGAAAAACTGAAACAAATGGGCATGTTTAGCCTAGAGAAAAGAAGACTGCAGGTAGATAGGAGAGCACTTTTCAACCACCTGAAGGGTTGTCATATAGAGGAGGGTCAGGATCTGTTCTTGATTGTCCCAGAGCGTAGGATGCGCAACAAGGGGCTTAAGTCGAGAGAATCCAGCTTTCAGCCAAATATCAGAAAAAACTTCCTGTTAGAGTAGTACTGCAATGGAACCAAAGACCTCACGAGGTGGTGAGTAAACATAAGAACATAAGAAGAGCCCTGCTGGATCAGGCCAAAGGCCCATCTAGTCCAGCTTCCTGTATCTCACAGTGGCCCCACCAGATGCATCTGGGAGCGCATGAGACTAGACTTCTGTCTCCTGATACCACTCCCCTGCATCTGGCCCTTGAAGTACCCCGGTTTTAAGCCTGGAGATTACACATCTCCCTCATGGTTTGTAACCTGTGATGGACTTTTCCTCCAGGAATCTGTCCAACCCCCTTTTGAAGGCATCCAGGCCAGACGCCATCACCACATCCTGTGGCAGGGAGTTCCATAGACTAACAACGCGCTGGGTGAAAAAATACTTTATTTTGTCTGTTCTTACTCTCCCAGCAGGTCTGGATGAATCACAAGCCGGAATTAAGATTACCGGAAGAAATATCAACAACCTCAGATACGCAGATGATACTACTCTAATAGCAGAGAGTGAGGAGGAATTAAAGAACCTCTTAATGAGGGTGAAAGAGGAGAGTGAAAAAAATGGGCTGAACCTCAACATCAAAAAAACTAAGATCATGGCCACTGGTCCCATCACCTCCTGGCAAATAGAAGGGGAAGAAATGGAGGCAATGACAGAGTTTATTTTCTTGGGCTCCTTGATCACTGCAGATGGCGACTGCAGCAACGAAATAAAAAGACGCCTGCTTCTTGGAAGGAAAGCAATGGCAAACCTAGATAGCATCCTAAAGAGCAGAGACATCACTTTGCCAACTAAGGTCAGGATAGTCAATGCTATGGTTTTCCCAGTAGTGATGTATGGGAGTGAGAGCTGGACTATAAAGAAGGCTGATCACCGCAGAATTGATGCTTTTGAGCTGTGGTGCTGGAGGAGAGTCTTGAGAGTCCCCTGGACTGCAAGGAGATCAAACCTCTCCATCCTGAAAGAAATCAACCCCGAATGTTCACTGGAAGGAGAGATTTTGAAGCTGAGGCTCCTCATGGAGCCACCTCATGAGGAGAGAGGACTCCTTGGAAAATTCCCTGATGCTGGGAAAAATCGAAGGCAAAAGGAAAAGAGGACGAAAGAGAATGAGATGGTTGGACAGTGTCATTGATGCAACCAATATAAATTTGACAAAACTCCGGGAGGCAGTGGAGGATAGGAAGGCCTGGCGAGCTCTGGTCCATGGGGTCACGAAGAGTTGGACACGACTGAATGACTGAACAAGAACAACTCTCCCAGCCCTCAATTTGAGTGGATGTCCCCTAGTTCTGGTATTTTGTGAGAGGGAGAAGAGCGTCCCTCTATCTACTTTAGTCATGCCCTGCATTATTTTGTACGTCTCGACCATATCCCCCCTCAGGCACCTTTTTTCCAGACTAAAGAGCCCCAAATGTTTTAGCCTCTCCTCATAAGGGAGGTGGCCCAGCCCAGTAATCATTTTAGTCACTCTCTTCTGAACCTTTTCCAGTTCCACTATGTCTTTTTTGAGATGCGGAGACCAGAATTGTACGCAATACTCCAGGTGTGGCCTTACTATCGGTTTGTATAATGGCATTATAATGTTGGTTGTTTTATTTTCAATCCCTGTTTTGATAATCCTTAGCATGGAATTGGCCTTCTTCACCGCTTCCACACATTGGGTAGACACCTTCATGGAGCTGTCCACCAACACACAAAGGTCTACTTCCTCATCCGTCACAGATAGCTCAGAGCCCATGAGTTGATACATAACATTTTGATTTTTTGCCCCAATATGCATTACTTTACATTTGGCTATATTGAAATTCATTTGCCATTTGGCAGCCCATTCCCCCAGTTTGGAGAGATCCTTCTGGAGCTCTTCATAATCTTCTCTGGAGGCCTTCAAGAGAAATTTGGGCCACCAACCGATATCCTTTGATTTGTATTCCTGCATCAAGCAGAGAGTTGGACTTGATGGCCTTGTAGGCGCCTTCCAACTTCACTATTCTATGGTCCTATGATTCTATGACCCTAGATCAGTGTTGGCGAACCTATGGCATGGGTGCCAAAGATAGCACCTGGAGCCCTTTCTGTGGGCACTTGACATCGCCACTCCACAGCCACCTGTATTCAGGTTAAATTGCTGTATTGGCACTTTGCGAAAAATCAGTGGGTTTTGAATCGCAGTTGGGGCACTCAGTCACTAAAAGGTTTGCCATCACTGCCCTAGTTGCCCTGAGCACATCCGATCTCACCTGATCCTGGAAGCTAAGCAGGGTCGGGCCTGGCTAGTACTTGGATGGGCGACCACCAGGGAATACCAGGTGCTGTAGGCGTCTGGAATAGGAACTGGGAAGCTACTCAAGTATTCCTGCCAAGAAAACTCCATGGACGTGGAGTGATGAAAGGTCAGTCACAACTGTAACGACACAGCAACAACACCAAAATGATCACACTATGTGTAGTGTTCACTATTAAAACAGTGTTCTGCATTTTTCGGCATCCATTAATCACTCCTTTACGTTTTGTCAATTAGAACCTTAAATGTACATTGGTCACGGGTTTTCAGGGACTCTAGAAGTTGTAGTCTCAAAAGGTAATGTTTTCAAGCTCTGCTCTGGATGCCACCATCTCATATATATTACCTGTTGCAAAACCGTAGGTCCAAGTGGCCACTTTGCTGGACTGTTGTGGTTTCCCCCCAGTACAAACAATTCTGCGGAGAGACTCCTCTGTCATGAAGAGTGACAACAGGACTGAATGCAATTAGTCACACTTTCCATGGCAAAGCGCCACAAATTGGTCAGGCCTAAATACTGGCAGAGAATGAACAAATAGCCACACTCACTTGATGTGGTAGCGGTGCAGACAGCTCGACAACTCAATGTAGACATTGACGGGTTGACATCAGCAGATGAAGCCCCAGGTAAAATCTTCTCACTGGTGGCACAACTTGATCAAGGAGGATGTAGGAAGAGCCAGAAAAGTTATCAGCTAAATTCTATGATACAAGAGTCTCCTTTTCTTGCTTTCTATTGGTCTCATTATTAGAGATGGGCACGAAACGAACAATTTTTTGTTTCTGTTTTCGTTTTTTGTTTCATTATGTAACAAAATGACAAACGAATTTTGTCTCTAAAATGAAACAAAACGAACAGAAACACCAGAAATTTTGTCGTCCGTTTCGTTTTTGCTACAGTAATACATTGAACTGCTTTAAATGCTAAAAAAATCACAAAAATTTGAAATAAATGGTAATGAAACTGTAACAAAATGAATGAAATTGAAAACATTTTTTGCAAAAATTTGCGAAAAACGGAAACGAACCGAAACGGACCCCCTAAATGACAAACGACAAACGAAATGCCATTTTTTTGATTCGTGCCCATCTCTACTCAGAATTAGCTTTTTATATACACTTTTCGGGCCTATATACCACACTGGTATATAGATATGGTGTATGAACAATGGAGGGCATTGTTTTGAAGGGGAGGGGGAAACCTTATCTGCACGTTTTTCTACCTAGAATGATCCATCCTTTCCCTTTAAGAGCTGCCATGCACCTTTATGGCCCATTAGTAGGGTGTCCATTCTTTTTGGCATGTTTGTTTCGCTATGAGTTAGCAGACTCCAGAGGCCTCAGCTTCCCACAGAGAACTAAGGTAGAGACGTAGAGATGAGGGAAAGGGAGATATAGAATGGAACGGACAGAGGAAGAGAGGAGCAATGTAAAATAATAATATTAATTTTACTTCCCCTGACCCTCCTCAGAGTGCCATATTGTTTCTCCCCACAACCTCAACAGACCATCTGTAGTTCAACCTATCCCACATCTAAAATGGCCAGTCTAGTCAAGGCCTTTATCACAGAGCCTGAAAAGGTTACTTTTCAGAATCTAGTACCTGGGTTTATAAAAATATAAATGAGTTTTTTTCCCCCCTCCAGTGTTGGTATAGTTTCATGAAGAAATGCCACACGAACCTCGGGAATAAGAGAAAAATCATCCATCTTGGGCTCAAAGAACTTCAGATAAGCGGTAAATCCAATTACCCCCAGGACACCAAAGGCGAAAGGATCTGTACATCTTCATTTCCCAACGTTATCATGTCATCCTTAATGAAAAGATGGCTAGACACGTCGTTTCTTAACAATAAAAGAAAAGAAAGCCACCATGCTTTTTAGAAGAAAATGAGCTGAGTTCCCCAGAGGAACATGTTCTTTCAAAATCACTCGTGTTCTTTTCATGGTGAACAGATTTAAGTACTGCAATGGGGAAAAATTGCCTAAATTTAAAAATTCCATACAGCTGGACTGATCCACACACACACACACACACACAAAAAAAAAAAACACCACAGAGTGTTCTTATGGGCCTTTCAGATGTGGCATTTATACTTGCTAAAATTCCCTCTGAAGCTTAGATCTTCTTGGGGTGGGGGTGGGGGTTCCTCATCATCCAAATGACACTGCCTCTTCCCCCAGTACATTCTTCCTAGCAAAGCCTGTTGTATTTATATTATGCCATTTCTACAGCTTCCCTTCTAAGCCTGAATTTTGTCTCGTCCTCGTGGCGCAGTGGTTAAATGCCTGTCCTGCAGGTAAAACTGTACTCACCACCTGGGGTTCAATCCCAGGTAGTCGGCTCATGGTTGACTCAGCCTTCCATCCTTCCGAGGTCGGTAAAATGAGTACCCAGCATTGCTGGGGTGTGTGTGTGTGGCAATTTGTAGCCTACATACTGTAATTAAAAACTGTAAACAGGCCAGATACTTCTTGAAGTGGTGTGTGTGTGTTGTGTCGTTACAGTCGTGACCGACTCTACGTGACTTCATGTCCATGGAGTTTTCTTGGCAGGAGTACTGGAGCGGCTTGCCAGTTCCTACTCCAGGTGCCTACAGCACCTGGTATTCCTTGGTGGTCTCCCATCCAAGTACTAACCAGGGCTGACCCTGCTTAGCTTCCGAAATCAAGCAAGATCGGCTGTGTATGGGGTGGTATATAAGCAGACCACTTTGCTTTGCTTTGCTTTTTAACAATGTTCACCTGCATCTCAAAGTCAAGTTGCATTTCAATTTAAAAAATTGCACAATTCTTCTGATTCTCTCTACTTTTTCAACCATGGAAGGGTGACTCCACTCAATGATGGACAAAGAATACCCCACGGCTCAAATGCAGGCTGTACGGTGGATATTGAGGTGAGGCTGAAGTAAGTGGCTTTCACCATTTAAATCCTTCCTGTTACTTCTGAGAAACAAACAAAAGGCGAAGAGTTCAATTTGAGGAACAGTAATGCCAAACTACTTTGAAGTATAAATAACTTCAATTAACTAATTACATTTAAAAATAACTATTCTTCTCAATCTAAAAAAAAAGATTATGCAAATATTGCAGATTATATAATGACCTTAATTTAGGATAGGAATAGGAATAGGAACATAATTATTCTTAGCAGACTGTTTGCCTGCTTGGGTGGCAGCATTTTATTTTGGAGGGGAATAGAGAGTGCTCCTAGCTTTTTAATCAACTGAGTTCTAAAATAGAAACCCCATTATTTACCAACCTTGGGAGTGTTTTGAGAATTTTAATTGATTCGCATTTGAGACGTGCATCGGCAGTAGGCATCTCAGATGAAGGGACTGCATCTGTGTTTTCTGATATGATTTCTTCTCTCTCTCTCTCTCTCTCTCTCTCTCTCTCTCTCTTTCCCCTTCTGAATTCTTCCAGGTGAGAATATTAACACCTTGACATTCCCTTCCTGAAGTAATCAACATTAGTCAATCTGTGGTATTTTGCTTCTGAAGACCCAGGAAATTGCTCCAAGGCCCTGCAGAGAAAAATTAAACACTGCCAGTCAGTTTATTTTTTAATGGAGAGCAGTAGGCACACATGGAGGAATGAAGGCATTTGTGAAAGGCTAACGAGGAATTTCATCATGGGATCAATTTGCAGCAGCTGATCCAGATAATGGCTAAAGCCACATTTAGAGTGAATTCAGAGGTTCTGGTGTGTGTCAATGTACGGGCCAAGTAGTTCAAGCATGGGGTGGAGATGGAAGGAGAGCAGCTTGTGGATTGAGCAGGGGGTGCCACCTGCTCTAATTTGGGGGGGGGTGCCCCTTTTCTCCAGCCATCTGCCACCAATGGGATGAGGGGTGATCATTCTCTTATTTTTATCAGCATCGGCTTCTTTCATTGGCAGGCTTTTCCTAGGTGGACCGCCATTTCTTTCAAGCACAGAGCAGCATTATTCTGCAGTGTCAGATAAGTGGAGATGGGCACGAACCCAAAAGCGAACCAGGAAGTTCCTTTTAAAAATTGCTGGTTCGTTGGTTCATGTCGATTCAGGTTTGCCCAACATGATGAATCCAGAACTGACCTGAACCAATGACTTGTTTTTGAGATTCAACACACTTCCTGGTTCGTTTCCTCTCCCACTCCCACTCCCATGCCCTGTCCTCCTCTTCCCACTATCCTCATCACCTCCTGACCTTGTTGGGATGTCTGTTCCTATTCCTTTGCCACCACCGACATCTTGAAGGACAGCGGTCCTGGCTTCGCTTCCAGGAGCCGGGCCTGCTGTCTCAGAACAGCAGGTGCAAAAGAGAGCGACTAAAATGATTCCTGGGCTGGGGGACCTGCCTTTATGAGGAAAGGCTAAAACCTTTGGGGCTCTTTAGTCTGGAAAAAAGGCACCTAAGGGGGGATATAATTGAGACATACAAAATAATGCAAGGCATGAGTAAAGTGGATAGAGGGACACTCTTCTCCCTCTCACAAAATACCAGAACTAGGGGACATACACTCAAATTGAGGGATGGGAGAGTAAGAACAGACAAAAGAAAATATTTTTTCACCCAGCGCGTTGTTAGTCTATGGAACTCCCTGCCATAGGAGGTGGTGATGTCATCTGGCCTGGATGCCTTCAAAAGGGGATTGGACAGATTCCTGGTGGAAAAGTCCATCACAGGTTACAAACCTTGAGGGAGATGTGTCATTTCCAGGCTTAAAACCAGGGCACTTCAAGGGCCAGATGCAGGGGAGTGGTATCAGGATATCTAGTCTCGTGTACTCCCAGAGGCATCTGGTGGGGCCCCTGTGAGATACAGGAAGCTGGACTAGATGGGCCTTTGGCCTGATCCAGCATGGCTCTTCTTATGTTCTTATGTTCTTATGAACATGGCAGCAGCAGCGCTGGAGGGATAGGAGAAGGTGGCAACACAAGGGAGGGAGGAGACAGTGGCAATGGGAGGGGGTCCAGGGGCAGGCTGCAGGGGCAGCGGAGTCAGGCTTCTGTCCCTTCAGGCTCAAACATTTAAAAAACAAAAGCAGTTTGTGTGTGTGTGTGTGTTTTTTTTAATTCAGAAAGTTTGTGGTTCATGGTTCATGGCTACTCACGAAACACTGTTTTTGTGGTTCACGCCCACCTCTAAACCAATTGTGGGATAAAAGGATGGCTACTAGGCATCCCAACAAGTTTAGGAGCGGTTACATTGGTTAACCAGGAGGAAGCTTCTGAGTACGTTTGTTATGCACAGAATGGCATGGGTCCCAACTGAAAGGCAGAAGTTTCCTAGACAGAACTTGCATCTTTGCCTCAAAAATATCCTACAGATTCCTGGACAGAGCAAAGACATCTCACCAAAATGGTGACATCCCTCCATTCCACCAGATTTTAGATCATCATCGCTATATGCCATCAAGTCAGTTCTAATGGTAACCTTTACTGGAGTCAGGGTGGTGGAAAGACATAATTCTCCTCCTCCTCCTCCTCCTCCTGTTGGTCTGGATGTCAACCTCATATCTATCTATCTATCTATCTATCTATCTATCTATCTATCTATCTAT
>JAHTLZ010003542.1:80922140-80935117 GCA_023846285.1 Phrynocephalus versicolor
TCTTCTTCTTCTTCTTCTTCTTCTTCTTCTTCTTCTTCTTCTTCTTCAAAAGCAAATAATTCTATATGTCATTTTTTTAACCCTCCCAGGCAGAGGGGACTCAATAAGGGAATGAGGCAATGGTGTTGTTGATATTTCACAATCATGTAAATCCGTTAACACTTTACAGAGCCGTGTAAACCTAATGAAATAACTTAACAAGAGGCAGCTGTTTAAGGAGCTTACATTTCAGTATAAAACAGAGAAGGTGGGAGAAGATGGTTTTTTGGAGGGAGAGAGGCTGCAGTGGCAGGAAGGTGGAAGAAGCGTAACTAAAAGCAACAGTCATCACACAATTAAGGTGGTTGCGAACACTTTTTAAACAGGAGATTGTAGTGACCGAGTGTGCATATGTTTTTACATGAAATAAAGAACTACAAAATGATTGCCACTGTGCATTTTACAGGCAGTAAACAGAGGCTGAAAGAACAAAGCCTGAGCAGCACATATCACCGAAGGGATAAATTATTAGACGTTCAGTAGAATTAGCCATAAATCGTTTTTATCTTCGCCGTAGCTAACTAGAAGAGTGTGTCTATTTGATTTGTCAAGTTCCAGGTTGATTTCTTAAGGCTTCTAATTTCAAAGACCAAGGGGACCAAAACTGGAGGAGATTTCAGCCTAAAATGTAGAGGAACTCCTGATGGTTTGATCCCATCTGCATTAGATTGGTAAAAAATAAATTTACTGATGAGCAAATTGTAAATTGCAGATAACCCATTATCAGAAGGAAGAAAATCCTTAAATAGTTAAAGTGTTTTGATTACTACATCTGGAGCTTTTCTCCCACCTCGTGGGTTACAAATTTCCTGGCTTGGTTTTGTAATTCTCCTTCTTGGCATAAACATGGGTTTTGTTTGCAAATCTGATATCTCAGAAACAAGGTTCTACTGCAATTGTGTCCTGAAACATTCACATCGTTTCAGATAGAATGATGGACTACAGGTATAGAGTTATAGGTATAGAGGTATAGAGAGAATGATGGACTACAGGTATAGAGGTGTAGAGTTCGACCGCTGGTGGAAATCTCTCGGAAGGGGGCTGAAAAAATCACGTCTGTTTAGCTAGAGAGGAGTAAGCATTTCAATTCTGTTTGGTTTTGATCAGAATTTACCCAAATTCATTGCATTATAATATTTTTATATATGAGGTGGAAACAACTTGAGAGATAAAAACAACAGATTAAGATAAAAAAACTTAAAGAAAAATAAATTTGGACAACTACAGTGGATAAATTTGTTTTTTTTCTTTAATTTGTGTAGCTCTAATCATGAAGAATATGCAATGAATCAAATTTATCTCTTCTAAAATTTTTCTTCTCACAGCATGGGGTTTGATAATTATGGCCCTTCCATACAGGCAATTTATCCTGATGCCCACTCCCCAAAAGGATGCAAAATAGAATATCAAATTCCTTTTTGTACTGTATTCAGTAAGGGTGAACTATCCACTCCAAAACTACCAAGGAAAACTACTTACTAGGCAAAGAGGAAGAAGAAATGTGAGATGGACAAGTAAAGGAAGCCATGGTCTGTAGTTTACTTAGTCATGGGAAATTTGGCAGGTCACTGATTCATAAAGTGGCCAGGCATCAGACTTGACTGCAGTTAATAACAACATACATTCATCACCTATGACATTAGACACCCACAGTGAAATCCGGGTGACCGCTGCAGTGGAGAGACCAATTTCTTCTGATCAGGAATGCATTTGGAAGCTGGTTGTATGGGAAGTCTCCTGGGTGTACCACCAGACCAGCATTAACACATTGCATTCTGATCATGGTAGATTTCTGAATAGAGATGGGCACGAATCAAAAAAATGGTGTTTCGTTTGTCGTTTAGGGAGTCAGTTTCGGTTTGTTTCCGTTTTTTGTGAATTTTTGCAAAAAATTCATTTTTGTTTTCGTTCGTTTCGTTACCATTTCGTTACCATTTATTTCAATTTTTTGTGATTTTTGTGATTTTTTAAAGCAATTCGCTGTATTGCCGTAACGAAAATGAAACACACGACAAAATTTCCGGTGTTTCTGTTCGTTTCGTTTCATTTTGGAGACAAAATTTGTTTGTCATTTCGTTGCATAACGAAACGAAAAAACGGAAACAGAAACGAAAAATTGTTCATTTCGTGCCCATCTCTATTTCTGAAGCTAAGCAGGATGGGGCCTGGGTACTGTCTGGATGAAAGACATTCCGAGTACAGTTGCACACCCATATTGCCTGCAGTCCTAGAGAGCCAAGGCTGCCAGCCAGAGTTGGTAGCAGAGGGCACATTTGTTGGTGAAAGCATAAAAAGCATTTCTTTACTTACAGCTACTTGAAATTACAAGGGTCACATGAGCTTCTTTCTTTACGGCACACATACATAGCCACCAACCAGACTGATCAACAGCAAACAGACAACTGCTACCCACAGAGGAAAGGGGGAGAAGAAGTCTCAGCAGAGAGGCGGAGCACTCTTTGACCTCAAAGGCTGAATGGAATGATTGGTTAGTGCTGGATAGATAGCCAATCACCTCAGCGCAAAAAAAAAATTCTCTCTGGGTCAAGCAAACTGCAGATAGCATGCGGGGTTGCAAACGAAAGTCCCCACATTTACCTGGGTGCAACAGTTAGAGATAGGAGAGCTTCCTTAGATACCGGTGCCAAATCCCATTTTAAGGAGTCCAAGGGAGCAGGGTCTGATGCCAATAAAAGTTCCATAAATAAATGAATAAATCAGCAGATCTCTTCTGCCTGCACCAGCCAGCTGGATCATCTACTTCTTCTCTTCTGAAATACTGGCACGTAGAATAATAGAATAAAGGGTTTGGAAGGGGCATTTCAGTCCACCTAGGCGGGCTCAATACAGGTAGGGTACGGATTTGCTAAATCAAATCCAATCTGACAGACGGTCCAGTTGCCACTTGAATGCCCTCCAGGGTTGGAGCGCTCACCACCTCCTGAGGTCATGGGTTCCGTTGTTGTACTGCTCTAACAGTTAAGAAGTTTTTCCTGATATTCAGTTGAAAGCTGGCTTCTTGCAACTTGAGCCCATCGTTGCCTAGCCTGCACTCAGGGAGGGTTCATCCTGCTCTCTGTGGAAAGGACACCCTCTTGGGACTGGTACGAAAAAAGCTTACTCCACGTCTGTTGCATGACGAGGGAATCTCATCCTGACCACGCCCCCGGAACTCGGATTTAAGTGGGATGAGCGATTCCCCTCCCCGGCCTTGGGAATCTGCTCGTCTCGCTTCACGTTCCGAGACGAGAGCCTGTGAAGTAAGCCTCATCGCGGAATGAGTGCCGATGGTAGCTTGTTGCCATCTAGTGGCAGGAGTGCTAAGTGACATTCGCCAGTAAATTCCCTATGGAGTTAGCAATGCAGTGCAGAGATTTTAAAAGACAAATGCCTCAAAGTTTGCTCCGTAACGCATTGAAGGCAAGGCTGCACAGAATCAAAATATCAAAAAACAGAAGCTCGGACCGAAAAAAAAAGAGAACGAAGGCAGAGAATTTCACATCTTATCACGAAACAAGGACGTAACAGTCGTCCCGGAACCACCAATCACGCCTGTGGGTACACGGGAACAGGGACAGTACCGGGACAAGACCACGTGACCGCGAGCAACGTGATCACGAAACGAACGTCAACTCGGAATGAGGAAGGATGTGAAGTAACCATCTTAGTTAAACTTCCTTGTCCAGTTAAGCTTCCAACTCCCAGCCTGTGGAATTCCCTTCGTGGGGAGCCATGGTTAGGCAGTTCCTTACAGTCCCTCTGCCAGCAGGCAAAGATCCTTGGTCGTGGACCGGCTGATGAAGAAGGAACATTTAAATGGTGGGTGGTGGGCCTTTTGTTTTTTTCCCCTGCCGTGCTTTTAAATTGCTTTTAAAACTCTTTAATCCCTAGCTTGTTTTTAACGGGATAGCAGATGTAATTTCCTTTTAAGGTTGCCATGTCCTGTGCATTAGTTGTACTTCTTAAAAATTCAAATTGGTGAATTTTAACATTTGAAGGGGCGTTTTCTGCATTTCGAGCAAAATGAGAACTCAACCAACCAACTGATTTATCAGCCAGCCAGCCAGCCAGCCAGCCAATCAATCAATCAATACTCAATCAATCAATCAATCAAATGTGGCATGGTCTAGGAATGGACATTCTCTCTTGATTTCTGCTTTGCTGAAAGCAAAGGAATGCATTTCTCTTCTAAAGATGTATCTGCTCATAAGGAGACCAAGATTGTGGTTCTACATAGCTTGTCTGTTCTAACCAAACCTGGATTAAAGTGGCATTTCCTTCTTCAAAATGCGCAGGTGTCTCCCTTAAGGTATTACACAGAGCTCAAGTGACTGTTAGGCACAATACATGTGCCATCAACTTATTCCCTGCTTCAGTTTGCTTGGACAACATACGGCCATGAGATTTCTTTTTGTGACCCTGACAGTAATAACATTGTGGGGCATTTTTTTTTTGGTTTGCAGCTTGGTTTGCGGTGCCAATCAGCAATCCTGCCCTGACAGGCTTGCTTGCTGGCTTGCTTATTTATTTATTTATTTATTTATTTATTTAAAATATTTCTGTCTTGCCTTTCACCGCAAAAGGACTTGAGGTGGCTATTAGGAGCCGATGATCTGTACAAGATTCTCTTGCCACTCTCTAGATTCGGAGATTCAGCGGTTCTGCTTCCCAATTCCCATGTTATGTGAAATATCCAGTTAAGATCTTTAAGTGGCTTTGAAAGAATTAGTGTGTCAAAGCCCAGGGATGAATAAAAGCCTGTTGGAAATAAAGCCAATGTAATATAAATCTCCCATTTCAATTTTGGTTTGAATACCACTCTTATTTTATTGGTTCTCTTTTCTTTCCCCTCGGTTTGTCTACTTTCCATGTTTAGTTCCCGTGTTTCCTGGTTTAGTATGGATGTGGATTCTAACTTGAACAAAAGAAAAAAGATATACAGTGTTTCATTTACTATATATATATTATTCTATATCTCTTTCCCTGTAAGCACCCTCCCTGCTTGTTATAGATTTTGTTAAGAGGTTGGTATACCACAACTCAGAATGTTAAAGGGGGGCATAAGTGTCTTATTTTTATCCTGAATTCAGTATATTGATTTAGCTCACATGCACTTTATTTACTCCCTTTGACTTTAAAAAAAATGTGTTTTCACAATTGTACATTGTTTCTCGGTTGTTTGACAAAAGCGAAGCCAAGTCAAAAGCACCTCTAATAGACTGGAACATAATCAAAACAGCAGTGTGTTAAGACGCCCAAGGAAAGAAAGAAAGAAAAAACATGCCACAAAAACCCTAGGTAATAGTTAGGATCCAGTGAATGCAATTCTTGGAAAGACTAACACGACTATCCTTTCGGAAAGTCCCTGATGAAGAAATCCCGTAAATGGATTATACCACAGAGAAGGCATTTCAAAAAGTTGGAAATACATTTGAAAATAACTTGAAAAAAGCAGTGTTTTAAGATCAACACACAAGTAGAGATGGGCACGACTCAGAAAATTTTTTCGTTTTCGTTTTCGTTTTCATTTTCATCTAGGGGTCCGTTCCGTTTCGTTTCCATTTTCGTGAGCTAATTTTCAAAACTTTTCATTTTCGTTTCATTACGTAACGAAAACAAAAAATGAAAACGAAAACAATTTTTTTTGTTTCTTCCCATTTAGCTCCATTAAGTGCTTTTCCAGTAACGAAAAGCGAAAAACGGCTCAAAATTAGTTGTTTCGTTTCCGTTTTCGGTCCATTTTTGAACCTTTTTTGTTTTTCGTTTCGTTACGTAACAAAAACAAAAAACGAAAACGGAAACGAAAATTTTGCTAAGTCGTGCCCATCTCTACACACGAGTATTACTTGACAGGGGGAAATTACCACAATGTTATCATTCTTGGCTGGAATCTTGTTTGTATAACTACAAGTGTGGAAGGGTAATAATGTCGTTGCCTGTAAGGTGTGATTTTTGGTGGGCGCCTGTTGTGACGTGGGGTTTAGTGATTTCAGCAAGTGATTCAGCTCTTTGACATAGCAGGCTGGAGACAGCTTCTAGTGTAACAGCTCTTTATTCACGGAGAGAACAAGGGGACTGGGGAGAGGGAGCTACATTTATAGGGCGAGGACTGGCTAGGAAAAGATACATTTTGGAGGGAACAATTACAACCAATCACAAAGTTGCCTTTTGGCAGAAACCAATAGGATTGAGGATCCAAATGCAGGAACTTGAATAAACCAATAGGCCTGTTCCCTTTGGGACAGGAAGGCAGTTACTTCAACATAAGCAAGTACAGATAATAGGAATACAGATCAATACACAACAGCGCCTTCGTGAAGTTCCCAGAAGTATAAATGAGGGAAAGGGTTTGTAGTATGTGTGCGTTTGTGTGTGCATTTGTAGTACGAGTCTAAACTGTTAGAAAAAGAAGCAGCTTTGCTTCCAGTTCTGTATGCAGATTCCATTGTATTAATGGAACCCAACCCGGGTTCATCCAGGTGTTCCTGGACTGCAGCTCCCAGAAATCCCCACTCTGCACAGCTGGTGGTTGAAGGCTTCTGGGAGATGCAGTCCAAGAACCCTTGGGTGACCCAAGGCTGGGAACCATTGATACAGCAAAGCCTGTCTACAGAGCTAGGGCAGGGGGTTTGCGACCTTGGGTCATCCAGATGTTCTTGGACTGCATCTCCCAGAAGCCCGTGTCAACACGGCGAGTGGTGTAGGTTTCTGGGAGTTGAAGTCTAAAGATGGCTGGAGATCCAAGGTTGGGAACCCCTGCCAGGGAGGGGGACTTGAGTTGTGGAATTCACTGTCCAGTCAGGCTTAAGTTACACCAGTGACGTGACTTGATTTGTGACTTGAAATACACCCCTCCCTTTTTTGTTTTTAATAGGGACTCAGACATTGGGTTTGGGCCCCTGGGCTTGGTATCACAGACTTGGACTTTCAACTGGAACCAGTAAGACTTCCCAATATCCCTGATGTATGAAATCCAGTTTGTAGGGATGCCCACAGAATGCCCACCACCTTGGCTTCTATACATGTCGACGTCTCCGTATGCAAGTGCTCCAAAACAGGATAACCAGGCTCACCACCCTGTGTACAATTCCGCTAGAGATGGGCACGACTCAAAAAAATGGTGTTTCATTTGTCGTTTGTCGTTTAGGGGGTCCGTTTCGGTTCGTTTTTCGTTTTTCGTGATTTTTTGCAAAAAAATCGTTTTTGTTTCATTACGTAATGAAAGGAAAAAATGAAAACGAAAATGAAAAATTGCTGTTTCGTTAGCATTCATCACTGTTCAATGCATTTGCCGCAACGAAAACGAAACACATGACAAAATTTCTGGTGTTTCGTTTCGTTTTGTTTCATTTTGAAGACAAAATTCGTTTTTTGTTTCATTACATAACAAAACAAAAAACGAAAACAAAAATGAAAAATGGCTCGTTTCGTGCCCATCTCTAGTCACCGCATCTCAAAAAAGACATAATGGAACTGGAAAAGGTGCAGAACAGAGGGACTAAAATAATTACTGGGCTGTGGGACCTCCCTTATGAGGAAAGGCTAAAACATTTGGGGCTCTTTAGTCTGGAAAAAAGGCGCCTGAGGGGGGGATATGATTGAAACATACAAAATAATGCAGAGCATGAGTAAAGTGGATAGAGGGAAGCTCTTCTCCCTCTCACAAAATACCAGAACTAGGGGACATCCACTCAAATTGAGGACTGGGAGAGTAAGAACAGACAAAAGAAAATATTTTTTCACCCAGCGCGTTGTTAGTCTATGGAACTCCCTGCCACAGGATGTGGTGATGGCATCTGGCCTGGATGCCTTCAAAAGGGGATGGGGCAGATTCCTGGAGGAAAAGTCCATCACAGGTTACATACCATGATGGAGATGTGTAATATCCAGGCTTAAAACCAGGGTACTTCAAGGGCCAGATGCAGGGGGGTGGTATCAGGAGACAGATATCTAGGCTCGTACGCTCCCAGACGCATCTGGTGGGGCCACTGTGAGATCCAGGAAGCTGGACTAGATGGGCCTTTGGCCTGATCCAGCAGGGCTCATCTTATGTCCTTATGTTCGTAGGCGGTCAGAAGTGGCCCATAACAGGAGCAACAGAGGTAAGGATAGGTACACGCAGGATAGCATATGTGAGGTTTCCATCTGGTTAATCCCTTTCTTTTGCCTGCAGCTGGACCTGAGCGACAGGCATCACTTCGTCACGGTGCCTTTTGTTATGCCACAATCACAAACACAGGCACATTTCTGCTGCGAGGTCAGCTCGTCCTTCTTGTCAAGCGGCCAGATCACTGCATTGATCATTCCACAATCGGAAATGTTTTCCCCGAGTCTTTAAAATAGCTTGACACGCCGCTATTACTCAGAGCCGGGTAACCGTGTGGCTTTAATGTAATGTTATCTATGAATGCTGTAAGATGTCCCTCAATTCCTTGTTCTCAAATAGTTGAACACGTCTTAATTGTACAGGACTGTATATTATCCCTCATTATTGTAAGCTGCCTTGGGTGCTTTTCCCAGGAGAAAGGTGGGATAAAAATACTCTAAAAAATCTCTATAGAGTGTTGCGTAACCATCCCCCCCCCGAGTTTTGTAAGGAAATTATGGAGGGGGATCCTCCATAATTTTTCAACCTCATATCAAATTCTTTCTAATCATGTTTTGATAGATACGTACCAACACTAGGCTTCCAGATTTCTCTGCATTCAGAGCAATCCGGGGATTCTCCACATAAGGCACCCCCAGGTTTTCCATCCCCTTTGCAGGGAATAGGGGGACAAATGAGGTGGAAAAATAAATTTCCCATGGATACCCCTGGTGCCGTTTCTCTCACCAAAACAATTGCTTCTTGCCTGTCCTTTGCAGTTTTGCCTATTGACCATCTGGTGATGTTCACGTGTACAGCTGTCTGTTCGCTTGTTTGAAGCATGTATTTGCAGTAGAGATGGGCACGAAACGAACAATTTTTCGTTTCCGGTTTTGTGTTTTTTTTCGTTTCGTTACGTAACGAAATGACAAACGAATTTTGTCTCTAAAATGGAACGAAACAAACAGAAACACCGGAAATTTTGTCGTGCGTTTCGTTTCCGTTACTGCCATATGAGTGAATTGCTTAAAATCCTAAAAAAAAATCACAAAAAATTGAAATAAATGGTAACGAAATAGTAACAAAACGAACGAAAATGAAAACGAATTTTTTGCAAAAATTCGTGAAAAAGGAACCGAACCGAACCGGACCCTCCAAACGACAAACGACAAACGAAATGCCATTTTTTTTATTCGTGCCCATCTCTAATTTGTAGTAGAAACAGATTGTTGGCGTTGAAGAACTCCACCAGTCTTTCTCCTGCTTCCAATTCAAGAGAACCCCAATCGTTTGCATTTGTTGAGAAATATTAGTTCTTTGACGGTCGGACTACGTTTTGGAATTATATTTACAACCTCACATGCTGTCCTGTAGCTTGAGTGACTGGCTATTTGTCCAGCACTCACCAGTCATTCCTTCTTCAAAGACAAAGAGGGCCCCCACTTCTCTGCTGGATGTACTTCCCCTCTCTGTTTCTGGCTGGTAGCAGTTGTTTGTTGCTGTTGATCTGTTTGGTTGGTTGCTGGCACATGTCTAGGGAAGAAGACAGCACACAGAAGCCTGTCATTTCAAACAAATAAAAAGTGTTCTGCTTATATACCGCCCCGTACCACTTCAATTAGTCTCTGGGTGGTTTGCAGTTTCATTATGCAGGATACATAATTAAATAATTAAATATTTAAATAAACTTTTAAATGTTTAAACAATTAAATGTTTAAATAAAGTAAATACAGTGGTACCTTGTATAACAGACAGCTTGTATAACATAAAATTTGTACAACATAAAAAATTCCGGATATAGGGGGAATTTGCTTAACATAATTGCCTATGGGGAAAATCTGTACAACATAAAAATGGGATTACTCTGCTTTCAATGCATTCCTAAGGGAATTTGTATAAAGGAAAATTTGCTTAACATAATTTCATTTGGAACAAATTAATTCCTTTATACAAGGTACCACTGTATTTAAACAGCTAAATAAAGAAATGCTTTTTATTCACCCCCCTACCATTGTCTCAGAGAGAGTTACTGAGACTTTTAAGTGCCAGTTAATGAGATAAGGGTGGACTCTGGGGACCTGCTATTTCATAGTTATTTTTTTTAAAGCAGAAATCCAAAACTCTGCCAGATTAAGTTTGCCACTTAGAAGAAATTCTCAGATTGGTATCCTTAAAGATGAAGGGTCCCTTTATTCTTTTGATAGTGAGGTTCTTGGAATATTGAAGGCATTCTGTCATGTCTTACTGCCTTGTAGAGCTACGTGGTGCAGGGAGTTCAAACCCAATAAGCTCAGGTAGCCAGCTTGAGGTTGGCTCAGCCTTCTATCCTTGTGAGGTCAGTACATTGAACACCCAGCTCACTGGGGGAGCCATGGGGAGCCTGCCTAATTAAATTGCTACCCATGCAAGAGTGTGCTTTAAGAGCTGCGGGGTATAGAATCATAGAATCATAGAATTATAGAGTTGGAAGAGACCTCAAGGGCCATCAAGTCCAACCCCCTGCCATGCAGGAACCCCATCACAATATTTCTGACAGATGGCCATCCAGCCTCTGCTTAACAACCTCCAAAGAAGGAGACTCCACCACCATTTGTGGCAGCAGATTCCACTGCTGAACAGCAATAACTGTCATGAAGTTCTTCCTAATGTTCAAAAGGAATCTCCTTTCCTGTAGTTTGAAACCATTGCCCCGAGTCCTAGTCTCTGAAGCCATGGAAAACAAACCTGTTCCCTCTTCAGTATGACATCCTTTCAAATATTTAAACATAGCTATCATATTCCCCCTCAGCCTTCTTTTAGAGAGGCTAAACATTCCCAGTTCCCTAAGCCGTTCCTCATAAGACATATCCTCCAGACACTCAACCATCCTGGTCGCCCTCCTCTGCACCCGCTCGAGGTTGTCAACATCCTTTTTAAATTGAGGCACACAGAACTGGACACAGTACTCCAGGAAGGAAGGAAGGAAGGAAGGAAGGAAGGAAGGAAGGGATAGATAGATAGATAGATAGATAGATAGATAGATAGATAGATAGATAGATAGATAGATAGATAGATAGATAGATAGATAGATAGATAGATAGATAGATAGATAGATAGATAGGAAGGAAGGAAGGAAGGAAGGAAGGAAGGAAGGAAGGAAGGAAGGAAGGAAGGATGGATGGATGGATGGATGGATGGACAGAGAGAGAGAGAGAGAGCGAGCAAGTACTAATTGCTCAGAAAGAGACAAGCAACCCATCCAGGGTTCACATTTGTGTGCACAACATTCTGCCTCACTTGCTGATAGCGCCATGACGTCCTTTGCTATCTTCACCAGTGACAAGAGCTGACAGCAGTTATTTTCAAGTAAACACAACCAGTGAGTTTCCCTTCCGTTCTTTTTTAGCAAACAACCTTGAGGTGCTTTCCTCACCTCCTCTTGTCCGTCAGCCGCTGTGACAATCCTATTAATTTTCTCCAAGCCACCTACCTTAAACGTCTGGAGGTGCCTCTCCCCTTCCCCTGTCATACTGTAATTGCCTCTTCTCAGGGGGGTGTCCTGCCAACCCAGGATGAAATGAGAGAAACAAGATGTCGACGGGTTTGTGTGTCCTCTGCAACCCCATATTTTTTCCAGAAGCAAAGAACATCTGTTGGAAGCAGCTGATGGTACGGATGGGTTTAAATGTCGCTCAGCTTGGAGTTTGTGTAACTCCCCCCAAAAAAGTTCCTTTTTTTTTGCTGGATAATTCAGTGGTTTAAGTCTCTGGCTGTGGAGCGAGAGATCTGGAGTTCGATTTCCCCATTGCGTTCGTGGCTGTCACAAGCCGTGTTAAGTTCAGTAGTAGCTGAATAACCTGCTGGAATGGATAATTTTGTCTGAGGGAAACTGGCTCACTGCTAGAGTCCTCTGTGAGCAACAGGTTCTCCAATCATTGGGCAGAGGATGCTGAGGGAAGGAATTATCCAAGGTATAACCAGATTGTTCAGTGGTAGTGAAAGCAATAGCCAATTTTGTGGTACCTTAAAGATTATCGGAATTTTATTTCAGCTTTCATGGAATGCGGCCCATTTCCCAGGAGATGATTTTCATTCTCTCCTGGGAAATGGCCCATGGTTCGCGTCAGTTCTTTTTTTATTATTATTTTTTTTATTAAACATTTAAACACATAAATCCCCCACAACACATTGTGCTTAATTATCCTCCACCCTCAGGATTATATATCAATATACTTTATAACATTATATAACATTTCATTCACTACAATTACATGTTTTATCTTTTAGAATCTCGTCTCTGGGTGTCTGAATTTTTTGTTGTGTGTGTATACTGTGTATATACACACAATGACAATAAATCATTATTATTATTAAACATCCTTTCTCCTTCCAAAACTGAATTGATTCTCCAGATGGAAAATAGCCCTTATGTTTTAGAAATACATGAACCAGAAATTTATACCAAATTTGATTAAAAACATTCTCTTTTAACATCCCCTTTATACTGTAACTTTCAATTCACAGGTCAGTTTATCATTGATAGCTAAACTCCACATTTCATCATACCATTCCTCTCTAGACTCAATTTCTTTTTTTATTTGATGATTTTTAACTATGTTTAGCAATGCTATCTTTGGACGTCTTTCTATATTAACCCCTATAATTTCTTTAATTTCATCACTGTGTGAGTTCTTGCCAAATAAATTGTTTTAGTCACTTAGTTACCACACGTCTCTGTTATTTTAAAGCGAACTTTCTACAGAAACACACACACACACACACACACACACACACACACAGACAGACAGACAGACAGACAGACACACACACACACACACACACACAGACAGACAGACAGACAGACAGACAGACA
>JAHTLZ010003542.1:80935127-80950482 GCA_023846285.1 Phrynocephalus versicolor
CACACACACACACACACACATGCATGTTAGTCACACTCATGTTGGTCCACGTAAGAAGACCTGTTAGGTGAGATTTTATGAGCAATTTTCTGATATTAAAGACTCCAGTCCACCCAGGAATCTCTGGGTAAAGATAGGCAGCAAAGATAGAGCTTTCAGGATAAAATTAATAAAGAAGAGGCAGGAAATGTTTAATTTTTGATGTGCGTGGAGGCTGTGGCTTTTTGTCAAAGTGTTTTGAGGAAGCAGCATCAAGAAATAACTCAAGACTGTAGGTGATCCGAATGCTGGAAGTTGGGGGAAAACGAGCTTCGTGTGGAAGAATGATGGAGCTGCATTGTCGTCTTGACAATTGCGTCTTCTCAGGCTTGCGTTGGAGGAGATGACCGGAATAAGGAGCAAGGAGATAATATTTTAATGGAGGAAAGAGTGAGCGGGCAGAGATGGTGCTGAAATATCTCACATGCCAACTGATTCTCCTTTTCATGAATCCCCCACCCAGATTTGTGGCTTCATTCCATTTGAGCTCTGAGGCTGAACTTGAGATGAACGGGGGAGGGAGGTGATAGAAAAGCAATACAAATGTAGGTGGCAGGGCAGGGGGGAGAGGATTGGAAGACAGAAAATGGATTCATCCCTTCCTTCTTGCCCCCATCTATTCCCTGAAATGGTCAGCCTATTCCCCCTTGCTCTAAAACAAATACTAAAGTGAAAAGAGACAGCTATGGAAGTAATATATTTTTTCCTATAAGGCTCAATGCTTCTATCTGCTTTCTTCTTCCATAAATAAAATTTGTTTGTTGTAAGGTGCTGTCAAGTCAACTCCAACATTTTGATGGCCCTTTCAATGAGCAATCTCCATAGAGGTCTTGGCCTCCACACCCCTGCTCATCAATGGTAGACTCAAGTATGTGGCTTCCATTAGGGGGTCGGTCCATCTTGTGTTTGGCCTTCCTGTGTTCCTTCTGTTTTACCCAGCATTAGGGTCTTAACCCAACAATCCTGCCTTCTCATGATGTGCTCCAAGTAGGACAGCCTCGGTTGTAACATTTTTGCCTCCCGGGAACTTCTAAAGCCCCAAGCTTTGGAACATTAGCTTAGGTGTATCATCACCCGAGATATCTCTGAGAGGGTCCCTGCAGGTGACGACACACCTAAGACTACAGGTAGTCTATTCCTCCTTATTCTCAAATGAAGGGTACCCAGATGTTCTTGGACTGCAATTCCCAGAAGCCTTCACCAGTAACTGTGAAAGCTAGGGCTTCTGGGAGATGCAGTCCAAGAACATTCAGAGACCCCAAGTTTGCCAGGCCCTTGGAATCTTTCTGTATCTTGGCATTGCCCATCTTAGGTCTTAATGCCATCCCAGAAAAAAGTTAGCCTGTTTCTGCCCCTTAAATCACTGCATTATTTTCCCCAGAGTGAGGTAATTTCTTAGTTCCATGGCACAGCAGAGAACCACCTCAGTGTTAAGTGCTCTAGAAGTTTATTCTCCAAAGCCTCATCAGGTTTCTGTTCTGTAATGAGTTAGATAATTAGCTATGCCTCTTCTCTGGTGACCCTTTCGTCATATAATTATAATATAATGGCATAAAATGCAACTGTGCTTGGTACTTGGACACATTTTCCCCTCAGAGTCCACTTTAGAGATATCCATAGAGAAAAAAATGGGGCTTAAATTAGTAGCAATTGGATTTACTTACAACAAGCACACACAGTACTTGGTATTTATTAAATATGTGTTAAATGTTGTGATTTTTAAAAACCAGTTAGATCACTTTTTACAGTTGGCCACCAATTAGTTGTGACAGGGGTGTCACGGTGCTCTCTGCCCTCAGCCAATATTTTTCTACCATGAACTGGTCAGCCATAACTGTGGAAAGAGGCCCTCAATTATAAGCGCCATTTTTTTCGGGGTTTGAAAGAAAAAAGGAGCAGAAATGTTAGTTTTCTTGAGGGAAAATGAGCTTCATCATCACGAGCCAGTGACTGGTGGTGCTCAGACGGCCTTTTGAGTGCGTGAGGGAGATTATTTTTATTGCTTCTGAGAACCTGGAAAGTGGAGAAGAATTTTTAGAAAATGTAACTGGCTGAGAGACTAACTAAAACAGTGGCTCCTGAAATATTACTGTAGCTAGCAGCTTTAAAAGAAAAATTTCAAAAAGTGTCAATTCATTTGGAAATACAGACCAAATAAAACCCTCGAGTGAGGCAAGATGGCCCCCAAGGACCCACCTGGCAACGCTGTTCTTAAGAGTCTAGGGGGTGAATTATTTATTTATTTATTACTTTTAAAATTTTTAATTTTGCTGCGGATAGGAAAAAGGGCCTCCATTATCTTGCAGTTTGTGTAAAGCCAAACTCAACATGAATTTGGAATCCCCCCCCCATAAAACTAGTGCAAAAAAAATAAATTCCGAAGGAAGGCTCAGTAAGCTTGTTCCACAAGAACTACTACAGATAATGCTGTAAAATTAGGTGTTTTAATGGGAGATAGGACGAAGATGTGTAGTTACAACGTTTTGCTCAAGGAATTTGCAAACCCCCTCCACTGTCCAATCCTAAATGGATTTGAGCTTTCAAATAAGCTCTCAGCAGCCCCCATTTCTGCATGAAACAACTTGTCTGTGTCAGGGGGAAAAGGAAAATAATTATTTTCTCTCCGCCAACATGCCAGAGCTGAATAATGAATTAGGAATTTAAAGCTGAGCAGGACTAAATCACAGCCATGGGAAGTGAAACATCTGCACGCAAATAGCCAATGTATAGTTTTCAGCTGAGGGTGGAGTGGTTGTTGGGTGTGTGTATTTCCCTTAGCTGTTGAACACCCCTCTGTGGTTGATCTCTGAAAACAAAATCAAATTCCCCATACAATGGCTGGAATAGATGGTATACACCTGCCCCAAAAGGTACATCACTTCTGCCCTCCAACCCAAACAAAATTATGCAGGGCATGAGTAAAGTGGATAGAGGGATGCTCTTCTCCCTCTCACAAAATAACAGAACTAGGGGACATCCACTCAAATTGAGGGCTGGGAGTGTAAGAACGGACAAGAGAATTTTTTTTCACCCAGTGCATTGTTCGTCTGTGGAACTCCCTGCCACAGGAGGTGGTGATGGCATCTGGCCTGGATGCGTTCAAAAGGGGATTGGACATATTCCTGGTGGAAAAGTCCATCACAGGTTACAAACCATGATGGAGATGTGTCATCTCCAGGCTAAAAACTGGGGTACTTCAAGGGCCAGATGCAGGAGAGTGGTATCAGGAGACAGATGTCTAGTCTCATGCGCTCCCAGATGCATCTGGTGGGGCCACTGTGAGATCCAGGAAGCTGAACTAGATGGGCCTTTGGCCTGATCCAGCATAGCTCTTCTTATGATCTTATGTTGTTAAAATGAAAGAGGAAAGTACCAAAGCGGGACTAAAGCTGAACTTTCAGAAAACAAAAATCATAACTAAAGAAGAACTGAAACACGTTAACACTAACAATGAAGAAAATCACAGATTTTGTATACCTTATTTTAATCCCTGATCTGAACTGAGATTTCAGCTAAGAAATCAGAAAATCAAGACTCAGAAGGCAGGCAATGAAGGAACTACGAAAAAATACATCAAGTATAGGAATGTCTCACTGGAGACCAAGGTCAAGATCATTCACACTCTTGTAATCTTGGCCACTTTTCATGGGTTTGGATGCTGAACAGTTAAGAAAGCTGACTGGGTGCCTTTTCACACGACCCCTAAGATCCGCTGGCCACTTAAATTCGGACCAGAGATCTTGGGGGTTCGTTGCTCTTCCTGCGTCCCCACCCCTCTGCACTTCCTTGATCCTGTCTGCGTGAGGGGAGGGAGAAAAAAGGGGACAAAAGAATGCAGGCTCACCTCCGTTTGCTGGTCCAAGCCTCCCCAGCGCCGTAGTCCTGATTCCTTCTCTTAAAGGGGCGGGAGGAAAAACAACAACAAACAGAAGCGAGGAGAGCCGGGCACTCACTCCTTTACATCTGGATCTGGGATTTTTCATCCTCCAAGAGCAGGTACCTGAAAAGTGCGCTGGGACGCACTTTGGTGGGCGTGGCCGCAATTAATTTTCTGTAAACTCCGGAGCTGGTGGGGAAACAATTTTAAGCTCCGGAGCTGGGAGCCATTTGCGGTGGAGTTTAGGGGTCATGTTCAAATACCCTGGGAGGAGGGAAGGATTCTTTTGGAATATGGTGCTGGAGGAGAGCCTTGTGGATACCCTGGACTGCCGGAAAGACAAACAAGTGGGCCCTATATCAAATTAAGCCTGAACTATCTCCAGAGGCAAACATGTTGAAACAGAGGCTGTTCTACTTTGGGCACATCATGAGAAGGCAGAGTTCATTGAAAAAAGACAGTCACGGTGGGAAAAGTTGAAAGCAACAGGAAAAGAGAAACTAATGCAAGATGGACCGACGCCCTAAAGGAAGTCACGGGTTTGACTCTGCAAGAGCTGAGCAGGGCTGTGGAGGGCAGGACATTTTGGAGATCACTTGCGCATAGGGTCACCGTAGGTCAGAGGCTGCTTGAGAGCACATAGCAAACACACATTTGTGTGCTTCTGAATTTCTGGGGGAAACGTCCTTCCTACGAGTGGAGAAATGCAAACAAAAAATCCTAGGAATCAATTGTGAAGAAAAACAAACAAGCAAAAGGAACCAGCATAATGAGATGTCTTGGCATGAGGCGAATCCGATTGTTGACGTGCCTTAGTCTGTCTGGTCTCAATCAAGAGGCAACGAGGAAGCAGAGGGTTCAGCACCAAGGAAAGCTCCCATGGGACCCCTTTGGTCTGAAGAGGAGAGCTGCTGAACTGCACCCTGCAATACTGTCCTACCCTGGGGCTGCCCCTCAAGGCTTCTCTAGGCAGGAAGCCTTACAAAGGACAGGTCCCCTGGTGTGAAGCCAGCACTCCATCCCCTGGCTGGCAAGTTCTTGGTGTTGGTAATCCATTCTTAATATTGGCACCTTCTTTCTCCCACCCTCTTCTATCCTAATGCAGCGGCATAAGCTCCCCCCCCCCCCAAAAAAAAGAAAGGGCCTCCCACCACACACAGACATACACACATGTGCGTGGACACACACACACACACACACACACACACACACACACACACACACACACACACCAGAAATTTTGTCCTTTATTTCTTTTTAAAGGAAATTGAATAGGTCCAAGAAAAAAAAATCCAGTGTATTTCCCCAGCATTCATCAGTAGATTGAGTTCCTAATTTTGGTCCCCTCTAAATGTTGAAGGCCTCAATTTAAGCTCCAGCTGTCCCAAAGCCCCACCTCTCTCTCTCTCTCTGTCTCTCTCTGTGTGTGTGTGTGTGTGTGTGTGTGTGTGTGTGTGTGTGTATAAGAGGGAAAGACAGATAGATAGAGAGAGAGATGCACATTATCCTGCTAAGTTGCACTGGGAAACAGGATCTTATCAGCTGAAGATCCCGGAAACAAAGAGTAGGTGTCAATGGGAAATTTTCACAATGGAGAGAGGTGAAAAGCGGTGTGCCCCATGGCTCTGTCCTGGGACCGGTGCTTTTCAATCTGTTCATAAATGACCTGGAGACAGGGATAAACAGTGAGGTGGCCAAGTTTGCAGATGACACAAAACTTTTCCGTGTGGTAAAAACCAGAGAAGATTGTGACGAGCTCCAGAAGGATCTCTCCAAACTGGGGGAATGAGCTATGAAATGGCAAATGCGTTTTAATGTAACCAAATGTAAAGTAATGCATATTGGGGCAAAAAAATCCAAACTTCATCTGTCAACTTATGGGCTCTGAGTTATCCGTGACGGATCAGGAAAGAGATCTTGGTGTGTTGGTGGACAGCTCCATGAAGGTGTCTCCCCAATGTGCGGCAGCAGTGAAGAAGGCCAATTCCATGCTAGGGATTATCAAAAAGGGAACTGAAAATAAAATAGCCAACATTATAATGCCATTATACAAAAAAATAGTAAGGCCCCACCTGGAGTATTGTGTACAATTCTGGTCACCACATCTCAAGAAAGACATAGTGGAACTGGAAAAGGTGCAGAAGAGAGCAACTAAAATGATTACTGGGCTGGGGCACCTCCCTTATGAAGAAAGGCTAAAACATTTGGGCCTCTTTAGTCTGGAAAAAGGCGCTTGAGGGGGGATATGATTGAGAAATACAAAATAATGCAGGGTATGAGTAAAGTGGATAGAGGGAAGCTCTTCTCTCTCTCCCAAAATACCAGAACTAGGGGACATACACTCAAATTGAGGGCTGGGAGAGTAAGAACTGACAAAAGAAAATATTTTTTCACCCAGCGTGTTGTAAGTCTATGGAACTCCCTGCCACAGGATGTGGTGATGGCATCTGGCCTGGATGCCTTCAAAAGGGGATTGGACAGATTCCTCGAGGAAAAGTTCATCACAGGTTACAAACCATGATGGAGAAACCAGGGTACTTCAAGGGCCAGATGCAGGGGAGTGGTATCAGGAGACAGATATCTAGTCTCATGTGCTCCCAAACGCATCTGGTGGGGCCAGTGTGAGATACAGGAAGCTGGACTAGATGGGCCTTTGGCCTGATCCAGTATGGCTCTTCTTATGTTCTTATGTTCTAACCATTCTCAGGAAACCTGCTCTGAATCCGTTTTTACATATATCTTGTCTGTGAAGATTCTCAGTCATCCAAGTGAGTTTATCTGGAAGTTGAGTCATGGCTACTGGAGGAAGCTGTTTGGATGAGCAGTGAAACGTTTCTCTCCCTCAAGAAAAAGAAGTCCAGTAGCCATGACTCAACTTACAGAGTTAAATATATCTTGTTGCTTGGTCCATGTGTGGATTTTCTGAGTGATTCAGGAGATTTGGAATCCGACAGTCAGTTGAAACTGGAGTTGAGATATGTTGCTGTTGTTGTTGTTGTTGTTGATGATGATGATGATGATGATGATGATTCCAACATTTTGAAGCCAGTATTATCACTGTGAGTGACAGGGTTTTTAAAAAACATATCTCCAAGATCTGTCTGAACTTTGCTTCTATGTGATCACTGTGAACTATTTCACTCTTGTCTATTTGAATGGTGGATTCTTCTGCACCATGGAATTACTCCACTTCCGGCTAAGATCCAGAGTTTGCAAACATTATTCCCTCCCCTCTCCCCTGGCCAGACTGACTTTGGAACTCCCTCCCACTGGAGGCCAGGCTGGCCCCCTCTTTTCCATCCTTCTGCTAGCAGGCAAAGTCCTTCCTCTTCAGGCAAGCTTTCCCGAGTGAATGGCTGCCCTGGTAGGGTCTTCAAATGGATGGTTGTGCCTTACCACTGTTTTGGTGTTGCTTTTGTTTGCTGTTTTTAGTATAGTATTTGTATGATCCATTTTAGTATTGGTAAATGTATTGTCTTTCAGTGATGTAAGCCACCCATGATTCTTTTTTAAGGAGAAAGGTGGGGTATCCATCCATCCATTCATCCGTCCGTCCGTCCGTCCTTCCGCCCATCCATCCATCCATCCAGGTAGATTTCATCTAAATGGGCCCATTTTCCTAGCTCCTGCTTGTTAATTCCTGAAGGTATAAAATACATGGATGTGGGTCTGGTGAACTTTAATCCATCAGGGTATAGGGCAGCCTCCAAATTGTGAAAGGGAATTAAATTGTGACACCAGCGAATACTAGAGTAAATGGTACGGTAGCATGTATTAAAAAGCAATAACGGCAACTGAAATAGGTGGAAGAATAAATAATAGTGCAAAGAAAGCCTCTTTTTCTAAAATTTACGAAGGGAAAAGAACAGGCGCACCTTCTCCCCCACCCCCAGAAAGACATAGCTTGGGGATTTTGTAAAAAAACAACAACAACCTTACGCCTCATTTGATCCGTCTGGTCGCTACAGACGGAGGGAAGCTGTGAGGCCCTGTGAGCAGATGCCCTGAGGAGATGACAGCACTCCTGGTGCAGCGAAGGCCCTTTTTAAAATCAAACACACCTGGGTCAGCTTGTGGCAACGGACCTGATCTGGTGTTGGCTTTGAAGTGGCTCCTTTTCATGGCTCCCGCTGCACCAGAGAAGCGAGTGCGAGAAACAGCCCAGGGACACGTCCCACGAGTGCACTAGGAGGCTGAGGCAATGGAGGGAGGGAGTATCTGCACTTAGGGCCTTTTCACACAACCCCTAAGATCCGCTGGCCACTTAAATTCAGACCAGGGATCTTGGGGGTTCGTTGCTCTTCCTGCGTCCCCACCCCTACGCACTTCCTTGATCCTGTCTGCGTGAGGGGAGGGAGAAAAAAGGGGACAAAAGAATGCAGGCTCACCTCTGTTTGCCGGTCCAAGCCTCCCCGTCATCCTGATTCCTTCTCTTAAAGGGGCGGGAGGCAAAAAAAAAAAACAAACAGAAGCGAGGAGAGCCTGGCACTCACTCCTTTACATCCGGATCTGGGATTTTTCACCCTCCGAGAGCAGGTACCTGAAAAGTGCACTGGGACGCGCTTAGGTGGGCGTGGCCGCACTTAATTTCCTGCAAACTCCGGAGCTGGTGGGAAAGCAATTTTAAGCTCCAGAGCTGGGAGCCATTTGCGGCGGAGTTTAGGGGTAGTGTACAAATACCCTTAGTCTTGGGAGGCATGCTGACAGGCAAACAGGTCTGCTCTCAGCCTTCCGAACATGTTTTGTCAGCTCCAGAAACACGAATGGAAAGCAAGTTTCATTCTGATGACAGTGCAAGAGCAGCAGCCCGACGGGTGGCTTGTCATGAGAACGAGAGCTAGAGTTGCCAACTTTTCCCCCAGACTTCTCCTCTTGTGTCCTTAATAATAGTGTGCCCAGCCTAACTATACTTAAAAACATGGGTGTAGAATTCAGATGCAAGCGTACACTTACTTGTAACTAGTTACTTTTGGGAGCCAACAACCATGTCATTGTTGCTTTTTAGAGCAATGTAACTAGTAGGAATGAAGTTATTTTCTCGGTGTAAGGAGTAACAGTTCCTAGCTCCTTTCAAAAGTTACTTTTCAAGGCCCGTTGAAGCCAGTCTAATTTTGAGAGGATGGCCATAAGCCATAGGAATCCTCCTTCCAAAAATGCATAAATTAAAATAACAGAAGCAAAACAACAGAACAAGTGACTTTTCCCACCTTATCACAAGTAACAGGAATGTGCTGGCTTTTAAAAACTACCTTTTGCATAGGAAAATGTCATCTGATGCATCGCACCACTGAAACCATCCATGGTCCATTCTAGACCACTGACTCCCAACCATGGGTGACACAGGTGTTCTTGGACTGCAACTCCCAGAATCCGTGGCCACCATCCTGGGTAGTGAAGGCTTCTGGGAGTTGCAGTCCAAGAACATGCAGGTGACCCAACGTTGACAACCACTGCTCTAGATTACAGGTGCTGGCACATCTCCACCTGGAAAGGGGAAAGTGGGTTGATCTTCAGGAATTCTTCATCATCGCTCTTACCAAGAGCGGCAGAAAATAGCTTGCAGGGAAGGAGATAAAATCTCAGGTTCTCCAAGATGGAAGCTTACAGGGATGTAGATCCCATAGAAAGGTCTGGGGTCTTGAATGCCATGCTGGTGGGCCTGGTGTTCCATTAAGATGTAGGTAGTGTTGACCCTATCAGGGGGTCTCATGCAGCAAATTTTGAATGGTAGAGAAGGTTCGGGGGTGTTTGCATTTGCCTTGCTCCAAATTCCCCATCCACCTCCTGAAATTCCACCAACCTGCACTGAAGGCTACCAGCTAGTCCAGTTGAATCTTCATATTCATAGCAGGAAGGGCACCCCCATCCTCCTTTCTCCACACCTCAGACAACCAAACACCTTGGGCAGCCCTGATGGTGTGGTTGGCTGCTGAGGAAAGTTGAAGATAAATGGTATAAAACAGTGGTTCTCAACCTTCCTGGTGCCGCGACCCTTTAATACAGTTCCTCATGTTGTGGTGAACTCCCTACCCTGCTTGGAAGAGGCCACAAGCCCCCTTTGGCAGGCCACTGCCAGAGGGGCCATAGAGAACTTTCCTCTACAGGCACCCTCAGGCAATGGCAGCCTCCAGTACCTTTGACTGACATTCCCTCCAACCTATCAAGCTGTAAGTCACTCTTTCTTTCCCTTCCCTCTCCTCCAGACCCAAGCCATTTGTGCCTTTTTCTTCACTGGCTCATGGCAACCCCTGGGAAATGGTTGTTCAACCCCCAAATGGGTCCCGACCCCCAGGTTGAGAACCACTGGTATAAAACGTGGAATTCCACAGGTGCCATTTGGACTCCCCTCTAAAGTGCTGTAAAGAAGCAGGTGAGCCTACTGCCTTGGGTTCTTTTACAAGGAGAAAGATTGGGTAAAATATATTCACAATATATAAATAAAATCGTATGCATTCTGATGGTGCTGTGGAGAAAGGAGAGAGAAATCAATGATAATAACTCTAGATGCCCAATGCTGTGACAATATCAGACTCCACTTGTATACTGCAGTGTCCTTGAAGTGTAATTAAAGTGCTTTGCTTTCCTACTTCAGTTTTTAGCTCTCTGGTGAAGGCTAAGAGTGTTTTAGGGTTTGAAGGTAGCTTTCTGCTTGTTGATATATTTCACATCCTCCAAGTAGGGGTGGCTGGTTAGATGCCGGTTGTTATGTCAACCACAAGGCCCTTGTGTTAGGAAAAAGAGAGGCAGAGAAGAACGGTTTAAAAGGGAGAAACCACTTTATTCCTACCTTCTAAAATGGTCCACATTCCAGATCCATCTGGTTTCCATCCCAGTGGGTGCAAATCTTTCACTAAAAAGCATTAATTCCAAGAGTGCTGGCAAAAATCTTGAGGGGAGGTGGAGGGAAATCAAAAGTGTTTTGAGTTGTGTTATACTGTGTACCTGGCAGACTTCTTGCCATGAAAGGTTTGGGACGTTCATTTATAAAAAAAAATTCTCTAGAACATATTGACTTATGCCTTGAAGAACTGAATTCATTCACAAAACCTTGTGCCTGCATGTTTGATTGTTAGCAGGCTAAATAAAGGGATGCGCTCACCTGCATTTGTACTGTGTCAAGGACCACACGGCTCTCTTGGTTGTCGTTTTGTGTGTATGTGTGTGTATGTATTCCCCCCGCCCCCCAGATGCTTGGTAGAATATGGTGGGGAAAGGTGGAAAGACCATGTGTCCCAACCAGAGAATGACAAAGTGGGCTTGACTGTCATTTGAAAGAAATCAGTGTGGGCCAATGCCAGACTTAATGAAGTGAATTGCGCTAGAGAAATCTCAGTGACCCATAGCTTCCGTTGCCTCAAACGGGCTTAGTTTAGTGATGACATTCTTTTGCGGCATGGAGTAACTGACTTGCTGAATCAAGAACATAAGAACATAAGAACAGTTATGCTGGATCAGGCCAAAGGCCCATCTAGTCCAGCTTCCTGTATCTCACAGCGGCCCCACCAGATGCATCTGGGAGCACACGAGACTAGAGATCTGTCTCCTGATACCACTCCCCTGCTTCTGGCTCTTGAAGTACCCCGGTTTTAAGTCTAGAGAGAACACATCCCCTCTGACTCAATGAGTCTACTCCAGTGCAATCCACTTTGCATAGCAATAGGATTTCAGCCCGTTAGTTTTAACCTGGTTCCAACATTTTGAGATTCGGTATTGAATTTCCAATTTATCTCCGGCCATTCTTTATTTCAGCTTGCTCTCACAGCTGGCGAGCTCGCTTGATCAAAACCTAGTGTGCTTTTAAGACAAAACCATCAATATTTTGCACTGAAGCAGCAGCCAAAAGTCCGCTCAAGAAAGCCTGGAGTGTTAACAAAAAAACAAAACACCAAAACAGGCATATTTCACAAATCCTGCCTTTGTCAGAGGGGGTAGTTTATTCTGAGGTGATCCATGAAACCCCCTTCTGGGACTGCACTGGAAATAGTTATTAAATGCAATTAATTTATGTAACATTTCCCCACCGCAAGCCGTGTAATAAATGTTGTTTGTCAGAATGGCTCACACTGGAGGGAGGAGGAGGGGGAAACCTGCCATTTGGCAGAAGATAAATTCAATACGTTCAAATAAAACATGAAAAGAAATGCCCTCAATTCAACACAGAACAATACATGAATGCAATTTTATTGCCGTGTATTAACTTGTGGTTTGCTGAAATTGCATGCAACCAATTAATTCAACATTACAATTGAAATCATCAACGCTTAAGACACGGAGCACAGACCCAAAATTAAACAGATCGAGGAGGAATACTCTCTCCTGTTCCTCATACTTCTTTTCTTGCTGTACCCCAAGGAGCATTTAGACGGAGAGTGGGGGGGGTGGTGAGTGGGTTTCCTCCCTCTCTCCTCTCCGGGAGAATCACACCAAGGATGGTTTGTGCTTTGCTGAGCAGGTTGAGTTGTTCTTTCAATTGCGCGAGGCTCAGCTGTAGGGTTTTTCAATAGCTCTCGTCCGTTATCATTTAGCTTATGCTGGAGGCCATGGAAATTAGAAGTGGCCAGCAATTTCATTTGGGTTGATTTTGGATTACAAAGGAAAGCGTAGGTTCGGAAGGACATGGGCCAAGCTGGAAAGCATCTGGAGGCAGGCAGACTATGCATTCGAGCAAACGAAATCCTAGGAGAAACCATAGAGGACATTCAACATGTTTGGCCCAGACACGAGAAGGCTTCGTGTGACAGAATAGCAACCTCCAGAATCAGAGGATCATGGAGTTGGAAGAGGCCTCTAAGGCCATCAAATCCACCACCACCCCATTCAAGACAGGAATCTGAGGCCACTATCTCACCTGGGGGAAGATCCAGATATTGTGAAAGTCCGGCTTTTCTTCTGTCTTGGTCACATGACCGAAGATGTAGGATCTCTGTTCCCATGTACAATTTTTTATTTTTTAAAAAACTGCAGACCAGCCCGAGGGCCAGCAGGTGGCGCTAGAAAAAAATAATTTAAAAAACCCAGCACTGACAGCCTGAAGGCCAACTGATCAGTGCTGGTGGGGGGGGGAGGGATTTTTTTTTTTTTAAGCACCAACGAGCCCCAGGACGAGCTGGTCGGCACTAGAAAAAAATTAAAATAAAATAAAAAAACAGTGCTGACAGCCCGAAGGCCAGCTGATCAGCGCTGGAGGGAGGGGAAATTAAAAAAAAATAATTAAAGCGCCAATGAGCCCCAGGATGAGTTGGTCAGGGCTAGGGGGGGGGGGAAGAACAGAAAACTGGCTCATATGCGAGCTCCCATGGACTTCTGGCTCGCATTTTTTACTGGAGCAAATAATTCCTAACTTCTCCGGTAGGTCTTGGAAAACTCGCTAAAGGCCATAACCATTTTTTAAAAGCCCGGTGGCTATAGGGACAAGATTTTTGGAAACGCTTTATCTTGAAATTTAATCAGTATTTTAAAGGATGTGTGATAGAGCCCTTAATAAATCAAAGCAGATCTGATTGATGGTTGTCCAATTTTCTCTTTGGGTGTTCCAGCATTGGAGCGCTCACCATCTCCCATGGTCATCATTGCAACCATTGTTGTACCGCTCTAGCAGTTAATCTCCGATAGGGCTGTGAGGAATATCCAATAAAAACTTTGTTCTCATTGATTCAGAGTGCTTTGACGTGGCTGTCACCTTGATGAGAGTCAGTATATGAACAAGAATATCTTCCCCTCTGGAGGGTCTATAGTTGTTTAAACTAGAGACCCTTCTAGAGGGTCAGAAGTCTAATAAAATTCACTTATTTCCACTTGGTTGACAACTGAGAAGTTGGCAACTGAGTGTGCAGAAAGCATATAGGTGAATTGCAGAGGCAACTCTTTAATTGCTGGCAGGAAATGACCAAATGCTATGCAGTCTGCATTCTGCAACATGATTTCTGCTACTGAGTGCCCTTCCCCATAGCATGTAGTAAGCAAAGAATGTCAAGGAGCTCGAAGCATCCGTTGCAGAGTAAGCAGCGATATCCAGGTTGGAGAAAATCAAGACAGACTAGTTGCTGGGTTTTGTGCAGTCTATTTACAGCAGGCCTGCCCAAAGTCCAGCCCGGGGGGCCAAATCCGGCCCATCAGGCCATTCTGAGTGGCCCGCGGCTGGCTGGCTCGCCCCTCCCTTCCCCTCCTTCGCTTATGGGTCAGTGGGTGGGGCTTGCAGTGGGATGGCAGGGTCGGGGAGCATTCTCTCAGCGATCAAATCTGGCCCTCCTTACAAAAAGTTTGGGCACCCCTGATTTACAGTATTTACAGTTCACTTGCAATAACTTTTGCACTCTGAGCACATCAGGCATCATTCCTTCATTCAGCAGCATTACCAGCCAATATTCACCATCATCATAGCCATCATTAACAGCATCATCATCATGAAGAACATGTTGTACCACATACAGTATACAGTATGTAGGCTGTACAAGTAATCATCTGTGCCCTTTATGATCACATGATCCAGGCTTCTACATCTCTGCTTCTAGGCTGCAGTTCTGTGTCCTTGGACACTTTGCTTCCCTTCAAGGCCAACTAAGCGAGCCTGCTTCTGTCCACAGCTGGACTTCCTTCTCCTAATTGCAAGCTTTAAAAAACTCCACTTGAGCATTTTGTCTTCAATGCTCTGATCTAGAATAACCGGCTGTTTGTACGAAAGGACACAAACAACCCATCCAGTGCTTCTAATTCCTAAATCTCCATGCAAACGAAGCAGCAGCTGTTGTAGGTTTTGAGTTTGTTTTTTCTTGCATAGTTTGCTCAAAAGTGTTCATCATTTTATGCTTACTTTTCATTTGCAAAGCTAGTCAAGTTTTAGGAAGGGCGGTCTGCTGCTGTAAAGTTTCTGGATTGACCATGAAACTTCAGTCCCAAATGTTCTATCCTCTTCATCATCATCGAACAGCAGAGGTGGAAGGGACCTTATAGGTCACTGAATCCAGCTTCTGTCAAGGCAAGACCGTAAGCACCGAGGGAAATTCTAATCATGTACACCATGCCCTGGAAATAAAACCAATCGTATTTTCTCTAAATGAGAAAACACATCAGCAAAGGCTACAACAAGCTGTTTTAGAGGTTAATTGGAGTTTGGAGTAGAGCCCATTATTTTTGCCCTTTCCTGCCATTCTTGTGGGATTCTGGAAAGGCCAAGGTCAATATGGTTCCATTAAAGAAGGCTTCAGGCTCACCCCTTGAACCTGGAAGAGGCTGCAGTGACCTTCCGCTTTTCACTGGCTGTCCGGCACCCACAAAACATGAACAGAGGAGAAGAAGTAAAAGGCTGGAAGGAAAGGATGTTCTGCTATTTGCAGAAAACCCAACACAGCCACGAGTTTTAATTAACTAATCCAGCATTTGACAACTTCAGCAGATAATAATAATAATAATAATAATAATAATAATAATAATAATAATAAT
>JAHTLZ010003542.1:80950492-80969547 GCA_023846285.1 Phrynocephalus versicolor
AATAATAATAATAATAATAATAATAATAATAATAATAATAATAATAAATCATTGGCATCCTTCAGTCTCAAAAGACTATGGTATCATGCCTGGGGTAGAGATCCTAAAAACAACACCTAGTCTGACTAAATAGACCAATTCGGGAATGGCAGTCTCTACCGCACTGGAGGCAGATGTATTCTGTTTCCTGCCTGGTCCTCGAGTTTCGTTCTTTCCATGCCTGCCTGTTTTCCTCTGCCTGTTGGACAATTGCCTCTTCAAATTTATGTAGACCATGCTGTATCTCTTGCCTCCAGACAGTGCGATCGGAGGTCAGGGTTTCCCAACTGTTGAGGTCCATTCCCAAGGCCTTCAGGTCCCTCTTACAGATATCCTTATACCGCAGCTGTGGTCTCCCTCTGGGGCACTTTCCCTTCATTAGTTCTCCATATAGAAGATCTTTAGGGGTGCCCTGTGTGATCCTGGCACCACACCTAGCCCACCTTTGCAATTAACTGCCAGCATGGTTCAAAGGCTTAGGCCAGTATCCTCTTGTAGAGCTGCCCATGTTGCAGGAATCATGTCACTGGAAGGAGTAAATTTCCACCAATTAAAGAGTTTCCTCTTTTCATCTGAATCCGGGATGTGCTTGACTTTGTCTCCTTGTGTGTGAGTCATGCACGCTTGAAACTGGAAAAGGGACTCTTTAATTGGCAGCACCCTGCCACTCTCGGCGGTGTCATTCCAAAGCTCCTGAAGAGAATACTGGCCCTTGGCAACTTGTGCCCACCTTGAACAGAGTTCTGGGACTCCCGGAATCCTCCTTCTGGGATGTCCTCACTGAGAACAGATCAGTAAGCAAGTGTCAGAACCGAATGAGTCGGGGCAAACACATTCTCTTTGGATGACATTGCTGCCCTCTCTCTAATATAAAGAGAATTTCCCTGTCAGTGGAAGAGAGTTGCATCAATGAGGCTTCGTGGAATATGGACTTATAGGGAAAGGAAAGGAACAACAGGAAAGGGGAAAATGAACTGGGAGGGGGGGTTCTGAATCATTTCCCCTTCTCCATTCAACACAGCCATGAGTAATACCATCCTGTGGTTTGGTTTTTCATCAATACAAGCCGTTCTGGTTCCCAAGTGTTTTTACCTTGGCAGAAACTCGTAGCTGAGGTCAGGGGAGGTAAGATTCCTGATGAGCCTTTCAGAGGAGAAGCTCCCACTCTGTTTTTTTAATTTCTTCCTATTCTTTTCTTGCTGCAATTATTGCCTCGACCCTCTTTCCCTGCCGTTTGCTTGCCAATTGCTATTTCTTGGTTCAGCACCATCTCCAGGACTCAGGGCGGCCAATTATGTGAAATCTGCAAAGAGACACACACAAAGAAACGAAATGGCTTGCATGTCAAGATGACAAAAGACATGTGAGATCCAATAGCCAGGGCAGGGGCATATTTGTGGCTGAAAATCCCAACTTCAGACTAGAGATCATCTGTATTGGATGAGAGGGAACAATCCTCTGCTTAATGTTGTCCTCCACTGAAGGACCGTCTGGCCCAAGTCTGGCTTAAAGACCACATTTTGAAGGTATTTTTAAAGAATTAGCACATGTAGAGAGGAAGTGGCGGCTTCTTGCTTGGGGCAAGTGGGGTCACTCCCACCTTCCTAGTTCAAGGTTAGGAGGGAGGGAGGAACAGGGGTACCCATGAGGCTGACAGTTCCTCTCAACTGAGCACCTCCTGTCACCCAAACAGGGGATGGATGGATGGATGGATGGATAGTAAACTGCCCAGTTGGTTGGTTGGTGTGTTGGTGGGTTGGCTAGTTGGTTGGTTGGTTGGTTGGTTGGATGGGTGGTTGGATGGGTGGGTGGGTGGGTGGATGGATAGTAAACTGCCCAGTTGGTTGGTTCGTGGATTGGTTGGTTGGTTGGTTGGTTGGTTGGTTGGTTGGTTGGTTGGTTGGTTGGATGGATGGATGGATGGATGGATGGACGGACGGACGGACGGACGGATGGATGGATGGATGGATAACTGGCTAGCTGGATGGCTGGTAAGCTGCCTGATTGGGTGGGTTGGTGAGCTAGCTAGCTGGCTGGAGGGATGGACGGACAGATGGACTGATCAAGGGTTCAGTTACAAGCATTGGCATGCTAGGGCAACTGGAGACCAAAAAGGGGGGAAAGGGGGAGAAAGTGGGGAGGGACATGTTAATAATAGGTATCTTGTTGAAGCTTGCTAAGGTTGCTCTGATTCAGTTTTTTCCTCCCTCCAGTTAGTTGGACTCAACTCACGATGTAGAACCCACCCACCCCTCTTATTTACCTGGAAGGAAAAAAAGATTGTTTTTAATAGAATCATAGAATAGTAAAGTTGGAAGGGGTCTATAACGCCATCAAGTCCAACCCCCTGGGTCCATGCAGGAATACAAATCAAAAGATACTTGCCAGGTGGTTGTCCAAATTTCTCTTGAAGGCCTCCAGTGTCGGAGCACTCACCACCTCTTGAGGCCATTGGCTTCATTTCTAAACTGCTCTAAGAGTACTTAAGAAGTTTTCCCTGATATTCAGCCAAAAGCTGAGTTCTCTTGAGCCCCTTGTGGTGTTTCTGGCACTCTGGGATGATTGATAAAGATCCTGCCCCTCCCCTGTGTGACAGCCCTTCGAATATTTGAACAGGGCTATCCTATCGCCCCTCTGTCTTCCCCAGTTCTTTCAGTCTTTCCTCCAAAGGCTTGGTGTTCCAGCTCCCTGATCACCTTTGTCACCCTCCTCTGAACTTGATCCAAGGGAGAGCGATAAGAATCATAGGGAGTCAGGCCTGAGAAATACGGTACTGTCAGTCAACACTGTCATAGAATCATGAAGTTGGAAGGGGCCTCCAAGGCCGCCGTGCCCAACCCCCTGCTCCAACGTAAAAAGGGAAAAGCCCCCCCCCCGGAGATGCGTGCTAGTCATGTCCGACTCTAGGGGCGCTGCTCATCTCTGTATTCAAGCCGAAGAGCCAGTATTGTGCGAGTCCATGGCCGCGTGGCCAGCATGGCTGCAAGGAAACACTGTTCCACCTTCCCGCTTTCTATGGTGGTACCTATTTATCTACTTGCATTTACATGCTTTCGAACTGCTAAGTTGGCAGGGGGTGGGGTTAACAGCAGGAGCTCGCTCTGCTGCGTGGCACCCGGGATTCGAACCACGGAGGTGCTGACTTTGCAGCTGATAGCTTTCAGAAACCTTAGCCCACTAAGGTACCACACTTCTGCTGCCTGCTCCAAGCAGGAGTACAAATCAAAAATACCTGCAGGAGGTTGTCTAAATTTCTCTTGAATTATATTGCTGACTTCTTTTGATGCCACTTTATCCAAGACTTGTCTCTTCTTCTGCCCTATTTACATATTTTCTGTTTCTTCATTCTCAGAGCAATGAAAAATCTGGAGTAGAGATTTCGGGCCGTCTTGCACTCCGCTCTGAGAGAAAAACGTCAAGGGCCTTTTCGAAGACTTTCGTCCAACCGATGGTCAAGATGACCTCCTCCTGGAAAAGCTGCCTCTTGGCAGCACTTCTCATTTCTGGGGTAAGAAATTGGAGGAAACTGACAAACATGCAATATTTTATTTTCCCTTTGGAAGCTAAGAAGGGTCATAAGAACATAAGAAGAGCCCTGCTGGATAAGGCCAAAGGCCCATCCAATCCAGCTTCCTCTATCTCACAGTGGCCCCACCAGATGCATCTGGGAATGCACGAGACTAGATATCTGTCTCTTCATACCACTCCCCTGCACCTGGCTCTTGAAGTACCCTGGTTTTAAGCCTGGATATTACACATCCCCATCATGGTTTGTCACCTGTGATGGACTTTTCCTCCAGGAATCTTTCCAATCCCCTTTTGGAGGCACCCAGGCCAGATGCCATCACCACATCCTGTGGCCCGGAGTTCCACAGACTAACAACACAGTCGGCCCTGGTTAGTACTTGGATGGGAGACCACCAGGGAATACCAGGTGCTGTAGGCGCCTGGAGTAGGAACTGGCAAGCCACTTTAGTATTCCTGCCAAGAAAACTCCGCGGACATAATGACACAACACACACACACATATTCAGAAGGACAAATAGCGTAGTTATCACAGCCTTAGTCCCACCCCATCCTTTCACAGTGGGAGGGAGAGTTTTGCTAAGGTGGTTTGGTAGCAAAAGGAGGAACTCATATGTCAAGTGAGAATTTTGCTTGCATGAGATGGCACATAGTGACTTCTTAAAGAATCCACAGGTATGATTTTCCACCAGATTTTATGAGTATAAAAATCAGTCAGCTTTGACCTCTTGTCACCCTGGTCTGAAATAGGCTCATAAGACGAACAATGGCCTGAATGTGCTCATTAGGGAGACAACAGTATCCATAGCCTTAAGGTGAACAATGGCCTAAGGTGCTGAAACCTCTCAAGTAGACATGGGCACGACTCAGTGAAATTTTCATTTTCGTTTTCATTACGCAACAAAAATGAAAACGAAAATTTCCAAAAATCAAAACGAAAACGAAAAAATTTGCTGTGTTTTTCCTTTTCATTACAGCGAATGCGGTGAACTGAAAAGAATGCTAACAAAACAGAAATTTTTCGTTTTTGTTTTCATTTTTGTTTTTCGTTTTTGTTACAAAACGAAAATGATTTTTTTTAAAAAAACCCTCATGAAAACGAAAACGAACCGAAACGGACCCCTAAACAAAAAACGAAAAACCATTTGTTTTTTGTCGTGCCCATCTCTACTCTCAAGAATGGGTCCTTACCTATGGCCTTGGTGGTGACTGACTGACTATAAGATGGAGGACTTGCAGTAGCTGTATTCAGACTGATGAAGCTGTTTGGATGAGCAGCGAAACGTTTCTATCTCTCAAAAAAGAAGTCCAGTAGCCATGACTCAACTTCCAGATAAACTCACCTGGATGACTGAGAATCTTCACAGACATACTGTATTGTATAGTATTTCTAAAGGGAGAGTTACTAACTGGACAGTAAAGGTGAAGGTCCCCCCCCCCCGCACATGCCTGTTAGTCATGGCCGACTCTAGGGGCGGTGCTCATCTCCGTTTTCAAGCCAAAGAGCCAGTGTTCTGCAAGTCCGTGGCCATGTGGCCGGCATGGCTGAATGCATTTCTGCACACAGAACACTGTTTACTTGTCGGTAGAGGCTCCCAAAGACCATACCATGTATAATTGGAAGAGCATTTGCTATCATTTGTGGTTTTCGATATCCACAAGAGATCTTGGAAGTGATACAGCAGAGTTCTGTGGATCTAGGTGTTCTACTGTACTGTATTACACCCCCATGGTCTTTGCAAAAACAAATAAATCACAAAATATTCCTGTGGGTTTTCCCCGTGGGGGGGGGGAGGAACCATTCCCCCAGGACATGTGACAAAATTAAGGGATTTGCAGAGAAACCACAGTGAGTTCATTCCATTAAAATGGAAAACACACACACAGATAGATAAGGGCAGATAGATAGAATAAGGAATATAACATGAAGCCGAATGAAGGTTTTGGCATTGGTTCTGAACATGGTGTGTGTGCGTGCGCGCGTGTGCGTGCATGTGTGTGTGCAATGCTGCTTTATCAGGCTCCTCGGGCAGCTGTCGAGGTGTTTTTGCCGGCAAAGCTAACTGAAACCCCTTAAATCAGCCAGGAAATGAAGGGTGAAGGCTCCAGAGCTCATGTCTCTTTTAAAGAGGTTATGAAAGGCACCTGAGAAACAATTTGATCCATGAATCATGGAGTTTGGGGGGTGGGTGCTGCTGAGGGTTGGGACGGCGTGCTTAATGACCAACTGCAATGCAGGGGTTTTGATACCTGCCTGTAATAATTCAATCAGGTGGCTTGGGAGATGCGAAGCCGGGGCGCCTGGTTCTCGCCGATGCCTCAGTAAGCCTTTCGGGGTCAGAGCGTGCTAAGAAAGCCTGAGGATGCTGTTAGCGAGATGGCTTTTGTCTGGGAAAGGAGGGTGCATGCCATGCTCCCTGGGGTTAATCCCAGGGCGTGAATGAACACCGTGACGGCTGGTTAGAGAAACACAAGCCAGTTGGAAGAGACAGGGGAGCGCATGGAGAGGGGCTCCACGGGGGCACATTTGCTGTGTGTTCAAGGGTATTTGTACACGACCCCTAAACTCCGCCGCAAATGGCTGCCAGCTCCGGAGCTTACAATTGTTTCCCCACCAGCTCCGGAGTTTGCAGGAAATTAAGTGCGACCACGCCCACCTAAGTGCGTCCCAGCGCACTTTTCGTGTACCTGCTCTCGGAGGGTGAAAATCCCCAGATCCGCATGTAATCTGGTGAGTGCCGGGCTCTCCTCGCTTCTGTTTGGGTTTTTTTGCCTCCCGCCCCTTTAAGCGAAGGATCAGGAAGACGGGGCTTCGACCGGCAGACGGAGGTGAGCCTGCATTCTTTTGTCCCTTTTTTTCTCCCTCCCCTCATGCAAACAGGAGCAAGGAAGTGCGGAGGGGTGGGGATGCAGGAAGAGCAACGAACCCCCAAGATCTCTGGTCCGAATTTAAGTGGCCAGCAGATCTTAGGGGTCATGTAAAAAGGCCCCAAGAGTACTGTTTTCACCCCCATTTGCTCTGGTTTAAAGGGAGAGGAGGTGGTAAAGATATTTTAGTCTGGGGCCCTCGTGAGACAAGGCTGATCTGAAGAGACACGAAGGGGTCAGGACTAGAGGTGGGCACGAACCAGAAAACCCATGTTTCGGGTTCATCTGGTTCGGGCCCATCCTTCGGTTCGGTTTGGTTCGGTTTAAATTTAACCCTAGGTTTGTTATTCGTTTCATTACGTAACGAAACAACTAACAAATAACAAACGAACTAAAAGTTTGTTTCATGCCCATCTCTCGTCCGGACCTGTCTGAGACAGCATCATATTTCAGGAGCTTGGCAACAGCCTAAAATTGGTTTTGTTTGGGTTTTTCGTAATCCTCCCCTGGTAGAGGTATAACCAAAACTAACAGCAAACCAGAACTTATGCGTAGCTCAGTGGTTTAGGTTTCCCAGAGGTTGGGAGTTCGATTCCCTGCTCAGCTTCCCTAACCAGGGCTAGACTGGGTGACCCTTAAGGTCCCTTCCTGCTATGCCATTCCTAATTACTATTAATTCCTTAAAACAAATCAGTGAAGATTAAAACTATACTATACACTCCTTTACAACATTACTTGAAAACAGGACATTTTAATAAGCCCTCCCATCACACTTTGGGTCCAGTGGAAGGAAAGGGGCAGAAGGCACCACCCAAGGGAAGGAGTTCCATACTGCAGGAGCAGCCAGAGGAAAAGCCCTCTCCAGACAGGCTTTTGAGAGAGATGGGATCAAGAGAATGCCCTCCCTAAGGATTTTAAGGCATGCGAGGGGGTCCATTCAAAGAGACATGGGGTGCTTTTACATGACCCCTAAGATCCGCTGGCAACTTAAATTCAGACCAGAGATCTTGGGGGTTTGTCGCTCTTCCTGTGTTCCCACCCCTCCGCACTTCCTTGCTCCTGTCTGCATGAGGGGGGGAAAAGGAGAAAAGAATGAAGGCTCACCTCTGCTCTGCCGTCCGGAGCTGAACCGGGAAGCATCTCTTAAAGGGGCGGGGGGCAAACCCCCCCACCAAAAAAAAAAAAACCCAACACAAGGCAAGGAGAGCCCGGCACTCACTGCTTTACATCCACATCAGAAATGTTTCACCTTCGGAGACCAGGTACTTGGAAAATGCGCTGGGATGCGCTTAGGTGGGCGTGGTCGTACTTAATTTTTTTTAAAATCCGGAGCTGGTGGGAAAACAATTTTAAGCTCCGGATCTGGGAGCCCTTTGCCTCGGATTTTAGGGGTCGTGTAAAAGTGTCCATGGTCATCCAGGCAGTATGGACCTTGAAGAAGAGTGCCCTTCCTATAAGGAATGCAACCTTTTGTTCTTTCTCCTCCTAATATTTCAGAGTCAGTTGTTTTTGGTACATGTCAGTTAGTGAGAAAAGGGGTGGACTACGCCCGGGAACTAGAAGGTGTTCTGCCCTGTGAACCCCTGTATTTTTGCTACACAGCGAGAGGAATTTAGTTATAACAGAGGGCTGGGAGGGGATGTGATAGCTATGTTTAAATATTTGAAAGGATGTCATATCGAAGAGGACTGGTTTGTTTTCCATGGCTTCAGAGACTAGGACTCAGGGAAATGGTCTCAAACTACAGGAAAAGAGTTTCCATTTGAACATTAGGAAGAACTTCCTGACAGTTCGAGCTGTTTGGTAGTGGAATATGCTGCCACCAAGGAGGGTGTTGGAGTCTTCTTCTCTGGAGGTTTTAAAGCAGAGGCTGGATGGCCATGTGTCGGGAGTCCTGTGATGGGGGTTCCTGCATGGCAGGGGGTTGGACTGGATGGCCCTTGAGGTCTCTTCCGACTCCATGATTCTAGGATTCAATCATTCAAAAATATGGGAAGCCTTGCGATATATCATCCTAGAATGCACCAAACAAGTGCTCTGGTACTGACACAATTAATTTGCACCCTCTGGTTCCATGAGATTTCTGGTCCAAAAACTGAGATCAACTTTTGGGGATGTCACCGAAGATGGTCCCACATATATCCCAATGAAAAATATACAGTGCCTTATGCTTACAGCATGTGTACTTGCGCCCCTCAGGAACCATCTTTTCCTGAATTGTTTTGCTGGTTCGGAATAAAAAAGGAGCGGGCGGAAGGTGGGGAGGCTCGGTGGGTGGGGAACTAATAAGCAAACACTGTCGAGAATCAGAGGCGGCTGTTAATAATCAGTTTCAGGATGCAGACGATTCAGTACTGTGTAATAAGCCTGCTCACTGCTGGTGTTCTACTGCTGAATCAGCAGCCCCTGTTACTGTACAATCAGCTGAGTTTGGCCCTGTTTATCCAGACTGCAAGAGGCCTGGCACACATGATCAGGAGACGGGGAATATTCTTGCATAAACAAGTCGGGCGGTTGGTGGAAGCGGGGTGGGCATCGCTGCATCTTCTCGAATCCTCACATTCCTTTGCCCGTCTCTTGGGTGGCATCTGGGTATCACCCATGTGTTCAAGGGTGAATAATGTTTCTTTTTTTATCGTCAAGAACGAGCTGGTTTTCACTGAGTATCATCAGGACAGATTTCGGATCGATTTGCTCTTCCTGACCTTCATCAGGACTCATCCTGGGCCACTGTTTCACAGAATCCAAATAATTCAAAATTGGACATTTGTTGGAAAATATTGCACCCTTCACAAACCATCCCTCTTTATAACGCACTTGCAGCCATGGGGTGAATGGAAATACAGAGAAGAGGGAGAATCTGTCCTTGATCATTCCAGAATGCTAGACATGTAATTATAGACTCAAGTTTTTGAGCCAAATTTTGGCTGAATGTCAGGGGAAAAACTTCTTACCTGTAAGAGCAGTGCAACAATGGAACCAATTACTGTACCCTCATTCTCTTTTTAAAAAGACAGTTTTCTGTTGAACACCTAGGCAGCTCTTGACCAAAACAGAGGTGTGCCTCCCTCAAAATTTTGGGGTGAAATCTCCCATCCAAACACCAACAAGCCTGCTGAGCTTCTGAACTCAGATAACACAGATATGTTCAGGACGGTACAGCTAGAGGTCTCTGCATGGATTCTCCAGTTCAGATGCGGGTTAAGACCTTACAAACAGGACTCTCATGATCCAGGACTATGGGGGCTGCCTTTGCTAGGACCAGGGTTCACTCCTGTTTCCTTGAAGGGGAACATGCGGATAGATACAACACTCGGCAAGTTGTCTGTGAAACTTGGCAATGTGGAACCTCCCAAAGGAAGGACCTAATTAGCGCTTCACATTCTTGGAACACATCCTGAGCACTAACGGGAATATTGCTGAAGTTACACTACCACCCTCGTATACATAGGATCTGTGTCAAGCCCCGCACACAGAACACACAGCAAGCCAAGTTCAGTTCTTTGCTAGGAACTTTAGTTGTAATCCAGATAAAGTACAGTCCGAGTCAAAGCCAGAATACCTTACAGCCAAATGCCAAGTCCAAGGGAAACAGAGAAACGTCGTAGTCAGGAAGCCGGTCCAAGGTCATGAAACAGAGTCAGGATAACACACAGGAACGTGGTGACAAGGTAAGTGATGTGTTGCTCTCACAGAGGGTTCAGGGTAAACTTGCTAGCTTTATCCTAAAACAGGGAGCACACCCATATCTCTGGCAAGGCTCCTGCTAGAACTCAGGGCTTTCAGATCTAATTCTACACTTATCATTAAAGATCCTTTCCCTGGCTCTCCTGTTAGTTCTCCTTTGCAGGATCCTGTTCCTTGCCCTTATGGGAGGAGGAGATGTGCCCTCAGCTGCGTCCTCAGACTCAGCTGCCTGCTGAGTTGAACTACAAGGCTCCTCCTGCTGCTCTTCAGCATTTAACCCTTCACATTCAGGTTCCATGACAGGCAGGGTCCTGGCAATCTGTACTCATCGATTCCCTTCTTCACGGTTTGAAAATATTAAAAGAAAAATTCTAGAAATATATATTTCTAAAGATGAGGTTTCCAGAATTGGCCACTGGAGGGAGCCAGAGACCCTGCTAGGTGTGGTGTTCAGTAGAGATGGGCACGAAACGAAGTTTTTTTCCGTTCCGTTTTCTGTCATTCGTTCGGTTACGTGATGAAACGAATAACGGAAATTGTGATGAAATTGGAACGAACCGAACAGAACCACGAAAAATTTTCCGGTTAGGTTAGGTTCATTAATGAGGAGGGGTGGAGCGGAGATGTCTCCTCCGGCCACGTGGTTGGCAGCAGTAAAAAATAAATAAAAAATAAAAAATAAAAAGGAGCGCCAACTGGGCCCCAGGAGTGGCCTGGTTGGCACCCTAAAATCTGAAAAAAAAATGGTTTAAAAAATCCCAGCGCTGACAGGGCCCCAGGGGCCGCACTGTAGGTGCTGAATGGAAAAACAAAACAAAATAAAAGCCCGCCCCTGCACTACAGCTGTAGCGCGGGGCCAGGAAACCCGGAAGTATAAAAAAGGTTCTGGCAGAGGCACTCGAGGAGGAGGGACTGCTGCAGGAAGGACTTCTTGGCTTTCTCCTCCTCCTCGGAAGGTGACCGGCTGGTTCTGGAACCGCAAGCACGACTGGCGGGCTCTGCGCAGCTTGGATGCCCTCCAGCTTGGGGGTAGCGCCTGCCATCAGGCTGGCTTGAGGTGAGGACGCGAGACGGTCTGCAACAAAGCACCCGCCCCTCCCCAGGACCGGGAGCGAGAGAGGGGGTCACCCCCATCAGAGGAGCAGCTGCCTGCCTTGTAGGCGCGCTGGCAATTGACGAAGGCTCCTGGCTGGTCCCGTTTCCCCGCTTCAACAGAGAATCCGAAGCTGGGAAAAGTGCGGGAAAAACCACTGGTGTGTGTGTGTGTGTGAGGCAGAGGATGGCCCCTGTTGCGTGCCTCAGCCTCAATAGCACAAAGAGGAATCCATGCCCTGCTTCAGGCAGCCGTGTCCTCCTCCTCTTCCAGCCCATCGGCGCTCTAAAACCCCCAGGCACTGGCTCCAAGCCAGCGCGCCTTAAAAAAAAAACCCTGCTGCCGCTGCTGGCTGACTCCACTGACGCCTTGATTCTGCCAGTCCAGTCTGTGCAGTTGTCAAGTTGTCAATTTTTAAATTTTTTAAAATGTTTTCCGTCTGGTCTGGGGTAGGGGTTTTACCGCAGCAAAGCGGTAAAAACGACTAACGAACTCCCGAACCAACGAAACGATTTTTTTTTAAAAAAAAATCCACAAAAATGGAAACGAACTGAAACGGACCCGCAACGACAAACGAAAAACCGAAACACCATTTTTCCTATTTGCGCCCATCTCTAGTGTTCAGTACTGAAATACCATTTGCTATAATCCACATTTTTCAGCATTCATTGGAGGCAGGACCTGGAGTGAGACCCTGCAGATATAAGGATCCTATTTTATTTCTAGGTTTGGTTCTTTCTCTCATACACGAATTAACACTACCTTTAATTTGCCCCTCTGATACAGTCAGATTGCATTTGCAACGTCTCTTTCTCTCTTGTTTTGGCGACCAATTTTCTTTTTTTTTAAAAGGTGTGCACAAATGGCCACTTTAAACTCTGAGAGTAATGCATTTCCAGGATCAGTAGAGGAGAAGAAAAAGTGTCAGAGAACAGGGCACTTGTGTTGGAGTTTTTGCAATCCCCACATGCTGCATTTAGAAGGGACTTGTTAAAGCTGAGTCTCAGATTTCTTCGGTCCTCTGAATTCAAAGAGTCCTGCCTCTCTGCTCAGTCCTCTTTCCCTTTCTGTGGTCTGCTGCAAGCCTTTGGCTGAAATCTGCAAGTCTGACAGAGCCTTCTGCTGAAAGCAGCTGTGTTTGTCAGTTTGCTGTTTAATCTGTTCAATCGTAAGTAATGAAACCTTCACCCCCCCCATTCTTCTTACAAATGTAAGAGCCTGTAAGTCTGAGCACTTCTGCTGTCCAGCTGGAGGGACAAAACCCAAAGCCTAAAACTCGGCAACAGCTTCACCCTCAAACATACAAGAAGAAACACAGAGGACACTTTCAGCCAACGAGGTCATCAACCCCGTAGGAAGTCCTGTTGTGGTAGATCGCAGCTTTCGCAGCCTCCTGACAAAGTATGCCTCCTGACAAAGGACGCCTCATGCGGTGCTCCAGAGGGTTATAAACACTGCTGAGAGGATAGTGGGCTGTCCTCTTCCTCCTTTGGAAGAATTATACAACTCCAGATGCTGAAGGAAGACATCTAGAATTCTCAGAGACCCTTTGCATCCTGGCCACCAATTTTTGAACTGTTGCCATCTGGCAGGAGATATAGGACTCTTAAGTCAAGGACAAACAGACTAAAGAACAGTTTTTATCACAGAGCGGTTTCCAAGTTAAAAGCGACAGTTTTAGCACCATCTTAATCAGTTTTTAAGTAGTGTTTTAAATTTTGTAAGTGATTTTAAGAGTTTTTAATATCTTGTATGGTATTTTATGTGTTTTATGTGTTTTGTATGGTTCCTTGTTTAGAGTATGTAATGGAACAGCACTCTAATTTCGTTGTGCATATCTTGCATATGCATAATGACAATAAAAACTCTCTCCTCTATTTTGATGATGTCACACAGTGATGTCATCACAGCTCCATCGGCAGGCGTGTGATTCACAACAGTGGGAAGACGTGTTACAGCTCTGAGTCGTGATTTACTTGAGGGGTTCTTTTCTCTGGGGCAACTGTGCCTGGCCCGAGATTCTAGTGTCTGGAGGAATATATATTGTTCGAGAACGTATTAGATTTCATAGAGACGTGTTAAGGACGATGTCGATCAATATTCACTCCACGTGCTTTAGAAGACTCCAGAGGGAGCAGGTGGTTTTGCTGCAGTTCTTGGCATCATCGTATACAAAAGCTTTCAGGACATAAATGCTGGTGTGTGTGTGTGTGTGTGTGTGTGTGTTACCTCTCGAGAGACCTTGGAAGTTTATTAACAGCACTGAACTAGATGGATTCACCTTGGTCAGGCTGCAGAGAGCATCATTTCTCCTACTTTCCCCTTTGAGGCACAAGGAAATGCAGGTGTGAACATGGACTGTTGTGTCTGCCTGTTGTTTTTTCCCCCAAAGGACTGAGACAGAAGATGCATGCTGGTTAAAGATCATGCTTTGCCTTGGCCTGAGTAAGGGAGGGATTACTTGGTAGAGTAGCTCAAGCCATTGTTGGTGGTAAGGAGGAACGCCTGCTATTCCAATAGGAAGCTTATTCTGATCCTTAAAAAGTGTTCTGCTTATATACCGCTCCATACTACTTCAGGTAGCCTCTGGGCAGTTTACAGTTTTTAATTATTACAGTATGCAGGCTACACATTGCCCCCACCCCCTGCAAGCTGGGTACTCGTTTTACTGACCTTGGAAGGATGGAAGGCTGAGTCAACCATGAGCCTGCTGCTACCTGGGATTGAACCCCAGGTCGTGAGAACAGTTTTACCTTCAGTACAAGCATTGAACCACTGTGCCGTGAGGCTCCACTTCTACTAGATACAGAAACTAGCGTGGGAGGATCTGGTCTTATTGGGGGGTTGGAGGAAGTCTTTGTGAAACATTTGTTGGAATATTGTCTGTTTGATGGGATTTATGCAAATTTATCAGGCACAAGATCTACTCTACAACATCTCCTGTGCTCCCTCAATGGCACAAGTATCTGCAAAACCATAAAGATGTGTAAAATGCCCTTGAAAATATTCATATTCTATTGTCTTCTCTTAAATGTGTTTCAGATTTCATCTCTCTCTCTCCTTCCTTCCTTCCTTCCTTCCTTCCTATCAGAGCATTGCACAATGTAAAATTATGGACATGCATGAAATACTGTATAGATTAAGTTCAAACAAATTTAAAGCGCGTAAATGATGGCACTGTTTTGGACCAAAAACAGCCTGCTTCAATAGCATTATGTGGGCCGCTTGCTAGATCTTCTTTTGTAAACATAACGGAGCCTACATTGTATGCACGCAAGTGCTGCCTTGATTGAATATCCCCACAGTCACAGAAAAACTGCCCCGAATCCAAGAAGCACCATTTCATTTTGATCTTCTGTCTTTGCCCGGAAGCCTGTTACAGATGATCCAGCCAGAGTCTCATTCTGTTGAGAAACATTCTTCTGCATTGAGCATCCTGGAAGATGTGTTGTTTTGGTACTCCGTAGATTTAGCTTAGCCTCGTCTGATTTAATATCTAGAGCTTAAGATGTGTGCAGAAAACATGTCCTTGAAGCGGCTGGGTTCGACGCTGTATTGTCTTATTTCATTCGTTATTTACAAAAGGAAGATTTTTAACGGCAAAGTAACGCCAATTCTTTTTGAATTTTGCTCTGTGCAACAAATTTATATCCTTGGCAAACCATTTCTGGCACTCCTGATTTGACATCCATCCACATAAACACACATCTACAGACATGGTAGACTGCACAGCTTTTATCAGGCCAATCAGTGCTGTGGCAAACTACAGCATATCCCACCCTGTAGAGTCATGAATGAGTAAGATGAGTTGTACCACTTCAGCTGTTTGGTTTATAGAATCATAAACATTTCCCTTCAAGTGGAGAACTAGTCCTGCTGGATTAGAATGCATTTCCGTGTGAGGCTGCTTTTCTGCTTGCGAGGAGGTGGTTTTGTGGGGTGGTGGTGGTGGTTCCACCATTGCAATAGAGCATTCAGTACTGCTTTTCATCTGCAACCCATGGCTGGGTCATCTTTGACACTTCAAGATTTTGCCACCTTTTTCTGGTGCATATGTAAGGAAAATCTTCCACAGTGCCCTACTTTTTTCAGATCGGAGCTGGAGAAGGCTCTGAGTTTCCTTCAAAGGTTGAAAGCAGATGTGCACACTCATTTTTCAGTCTGCACACCGCATTTGTCCTTGTTCCCAACGCTGTTTGTTGGCAGCCACTCCCCAAGGATAAATATAGAGTCCTCTGCGTGGCTGGCAGTGCCCCAAATGTTGAGTCCGTCCGTCCCTGTGGCCACTGTGGACGGTGGAACCAGCCCAATGTTTTCAAATCAAGCTTTGTGGTCAGACATTTTGTTTCTTCCTTTTCATTTCTTTATGCCCTGCCTTCCTCCTTTGGAGCTGGATGGATCACCCAGTGAGTTAGGTCTCTGGCTACGGAGCCTGATGTCGGGAGTTCGATTCCTAGTTGTGCCTCCTATGGATGAGAAGAGCTAACTTGCATGGCCTCACTTTGGGGGGGGGGAGAAAAAGATTGTTTTTAATAGGGACTCAGCCTTGGTCCTTGGTTCTTAGTAGCAAAGACTTGACTCAGGATGCAGGATCAAAGACTTGGCAACATACCTGACCAATAGTCTATATCAGTGATGGCGAACCTTTTAGAGACAGAGTGCCCAAACTGCAATTCAAAACCCACTATTTTTTTTTTTTTTTGCAAAGTGCCAATACAGTAATTTAACCTGTATACAGGTGGCTATGAAGGGGCACTGGGAGGACAGATTTTGAAGCTGAGGCTCCAGTACTTTGGCCACCGCATGAGGAGAGAGGAGTCCTTGGAAGAGTCCCTGATGCTGGGAAAAATCGAAGGCAAAAGGAAAAGGGGACGGCAGAGAATGAGATGGTTGGACAGTGTCATCGATGCAACCAATATGGATTTGACAAAGCTCTGGGAGGCAGTGGAAGATAGGAAGGCCTGGCGAGCTCTGGTCCATGGGGTCACGAAGCATTGGACACGACTAAATGACTGAACAACAACAACATGAAGGGGCAATGTCGGGTGCCCACAGGAAGGGCTCCGAGGTTCGCCATCACTGGTCTATATATTTCCCTGGGTAAGGGAGAGGGGTGGGGGTATATGACCCATGTTTCTTTGCTTGAAGAACGGGGGTGTGACTTAAGAAACAGCCTTTGACAACTGCCCTGCTTGCCTCCAACAAGAATCCTATCCTGCTGGCTACAACAACATCTAGCCATGGATTTTAAGAACATCATCTAAATACGGACTTTAAAAGTAACCTCCTGGTGAAGAACATCTTTCACCATGCCTGAACTTCTGGGACCTGCTTTGAAGAAGGGTGATTAACTGCACTCCAAAGCTTGCAATGTTCCTTTTTTATTTGTAATAGTGGCCTATAGAGATGGGCACGAATAAAAAAAAATGACATTTCGTTTGTCGTTTGAAGGGTCCGTTTCGGTTCGTTTCCGTTTTCGTGAATTTTTGCAAAAAATCCGTTTTCGTTTTTGTTCGTTTTGTTACCATTTCATTACAATTTATTTCATTTTTTTGTGATTTTTTTAAGGATTTTAAGCAATTCACTCATATTGCAGTAACGGAAATGAAACACACAACAAATTTCCGGTGTTTCTGTTCATTTCGTTTCATTTTAGAGACAAAATTCATTTGTCGTTTCGTTACGTAACGAAATGAAAAAATGAAAACGGAAATGAAAAATTGTTCATTTCGTGCCCATCTCTAGTGGCCTATAAAGGTATCGCCTGTAACCTATTTTTGCAATTATATTTCTATAGGGTGATACAGACAAAAGAGAAAGATGGTGTTTGGTGTGCATACCTCCCTACCTGTGGTTCTGGACTTATCAAGTGCCCCCCCCCCGAAAGGAGGGCAAAGATGGCTACTTGCCTTCCTTTTCTGCTTCCGAGTCCCAGTAACATCCGATGAATCTCCAGTGAAAACAGGCAGCCGTGCCAGCACGATCCCTTGCTAGCTTCAGAGGGACTTGGTTTCTCTTTGCCTCGGTCCATCGGCCACGCGGCAGAATGGTTCCAATAGAGGCTCTGTGAGAATTATGAAATATTCACAGGTCTCCGCTTCCCCCAGGGAGAGTCTTGACACATTGGCTCCAATCCTGTTGTGCAGATGAACGGGTGCAGTGGGGGTGACACCCTTGTCCAGGGGGAATCACATCTGGTTAGGTGTGGAGGTGCGTGTGAGAGACTCTTAGGCGATGCGACAAACTAGCTGGCCGCCCGGCACTGCCAAAGGAACCCTTTAACCAACGGCAGTTCGGCATTGATGATGGCGTCATCCCCAGTGAGCAGAGGGACAATAGAATCACAGAATCATAGGATCATACAGTTGTAAGAGACCTCAAGGGCCATCTAGTCCAACCCCCTGCCATTCAGGAACCCCATCACAATATTTTCGACAGATGGCCATCCAGCCTCTGCTTAAAAACCTCCAAAGAAGGAGACTCCACCACCCTCCTTTGGGGAAGCATATTCCACTGCCGAAGAGCTCTAACCGTCATTAAGTTCTTCCTAATGTTCAAATGGAATCTCTTTTCCTGTAGTTTGAGACCATTGCCCCACATCCTAGTCTCTGAAGCCATGGAAAACAAACCTGTTTCCTCTTCAATATGCCATCCTTTCAAATATTTAAACATAGCTATCATATGGACTGGCCAGTTATTATTACACGGTCACAAAGTAGGGTATGTTTGCTCAAAGAAAACAAGAAACAAATGCCGAGGAGCAAGTTTAGCGGAGGGCAACTTTGATGATCCGGGAACCCTGTGAGGAAAGACTGAAATAACTGGGCAGGTTTAGTCCAGAGAAAAGAAGTCTGAGGGGGAGATATGGTAATACAGTAATACCTCGGATAACGAATGCCCCTGATAATGAATTTTTCGGATAACAAATCACAATTTCCTGGTATAGGGCTGCTTCGGATAACAAATTTTCCCCATGGGCTACCTCAGATAACGAATCTCAATTTCTAGGTATAGGTCTGCCTCAGATAACGAATTTTCTGTATGGACTGCCTCAGATAACACATTTTCCTATGGGCTGCCTCAGATAACGAATTTTCCCAATGGGCTGCGTCGGATAACGAATTTCCAGCATGCCTCAGTAAAAACGAGTTATCCTGGGCTGCTTTGTATCTGTAGCTTTAAGTGCCCTTTATAAAGAGTTTTGAGCAAAAAAAACAAACAAACAGGTGTCTGTGTCATTTTCCTAGGCTCCAGAATGAATTAATTGTTTTCCCTTTCATTCCTATGCGAAACCGCATTTCAGATAACGATTTTTTTTTTCAGATAATGAATTGTCTTGGAGAACAAATTAAATTTGTTATCCAAAGTACCACTGTATTTGAAGGACTGTCATACAGTGGAGGGGAAGGCTCTGTCCTCCGTCATCCCAGAGTGTAGCACACACAACAATGGGCTCAAGTTAAGAGAAACCAGCTTCTGGCTGAATATTGGGGTGGGGACTTCCTAACTGTTAGAGCAGTACGGCAATGGAACCCATGACCTCAAGAGGTGCTGCTGACTAGTGCTGCAACACTGGAGGCCTTCAAGAGAAATTTGGACAATCACCTGCCAAGATCTTCTCTGAATGGTATTCCTGCTTCAAGCAGAGAGTTGAACTTGATCGCCATGGGGGCCCCTTCCAACAACACTGCTGTATTCCATGAATTCTATTATTCTTGAAAGGGTTCAGATGCCCCCTGAGGTTGTATTGCTGAATGTGATTATAAATAAGCAATTGAAGAAAGAGGAAGTGGAGTTAATAATAATAATAATAATAATAATAATAATAATAATAATAATAATA
>JAHTLZ010003542.1:80982430-80998834 GCA_023846285.1 Phrynocephalus versicolor
TTATTATTATTATTATTATTATTATTATTATTATTATTAAAGTACCATTGTCTCTGGTGTACTTTCATTGTGATGCAACAGGCCTTTGGAAACCCATTTGGGGCTCCTCAATTGTTTGAGGAAGCAGGAAGTATCAGGCAAGGCAACCGTAGGAACTGAATCCATAAATGTCATTTCACGATGGAATGTGCTTTCTTTTCTTTTCTTTTTCTCAAAGTGGGGGAGTCAGTTAGCTTTTATTCCACATCAACAGAAAGCAGGGCTCGTGTTTGTCAGTGTGGAGCAGAAATATTTGTTTTCATCGACTATTGTTAAGAAATGTCTTTTCAAGCATGCTGATGCCTAGTTTGAATTGTACCGTGTTGTATTTGCTTGCTGTGGGAGTTATTAAGAATTGCAAAAGCATCGAGCCCTGGCTTTTCTACTAACATAAGCAAAGGAATGGGTTGACTGTGCTGTGAAAAGAATTAAGGAAAACAAGAACGGGGCAACACGGGAAGCTTAGAGATGAGACAGCAGAGACAGAGAAGCCTAAACATATTACAGATGACAGCTGTCAGCTAGGGTAGAAGCCGGCTATACCAGAGCTTAAGATGGTTATCCAAGTTCAGTGTTGGTGAACCTATGGCACGGGTGCCAAAGGTGACACTCAGAGCCCTTTCTGTGGGCACCTGACATCGCCCCATCACAGACACTTGTATCCACGTTAAATGGTTGCATTGGCACTTTGTGAAAAATTAGTGGGTTTTGAATCACAGTTTGGGCACTCGGTCTCCAAAAGGTTCGCCATCACTGTACTAATCAGTTGAGGGGTGCAGATAAGGTCATAGATATGTGACAAGAAGGGAATGTAGACACTAGTGCACCTCTGTAAACTCTGGGGCACATGGTTTAGTCATTAACCCACGTGTTCTCCTTTTTTCGTTTTTTCGTTTCGTTACGCAACAAAAATGAAAACGAAAATTTTCCAAAAACCAAAACGGAAACGGAAACAAAACGAAAAATTTTGCTGTGTTTTTTGTTTTCATTGCGGCAAATACATTGAACTGAAAAGAAGGCTAACGAAACAGAAATTTTTCGTTTTCGTTTTCGTTTTTCATTTCGTTACGCAACGAAAACGAAAAATTTGCAAAAAAAAACCCAACGAAAACGAAAACGAACCGAAACGTGCCCATGTCTAGTAAGTTGTATAAAGGAATTAATTCATTCCAAATGAAATTATGTTAAGCAAAATTTCCTTTATATAATTTCCCATAGGAATGCATTGAAAACAGAGTAATCCCTAATCGCAAAAAAAATTATGGCGTACAGATTCACCCCATAGACGATTAAGCAAATTTCCCCTACTTCCGAAATTTTTTATGTTGTACAGATTTTATGTTATACAAACCTTTTGTTATACGAGGGTCCACTGGAGGCCCTTTCAGACTGGGTGTTCTCTCTTTTCCCCACCTTGAGGGTACTTAGAATTCGCCTGCCAGGGGTTTGAACGGTTAATTTTTGTGACACTATCTTGGTCTTTCTCTTTTTTCCTTTTCCTTCCTCCCTGCTTCCGTCTGGGCCTCAGCTGCTGGGACATGAACGACAACACCGCCTTGTGGTGGGTCATCAAGGGCCCTGTCGTGGCCTCAATAATGGTAAGATCCACAGGGTTCAAGACGCCCTGGACCGCAAGCTGTGGCCAGAGCACGAATAAGCACATCTTCTCTAAAAGGCATTATGACAGATTTGTGCACATCTGGGATTCGTTCGGGGTTGGGGGGGGGCAGCCTGGGAGCAGCCACTGAGAAGGCTCCATCTTGTGTCCTCACCAAGTGAGCCTGGGAAGGTTGGTGGCATCGCCCAGAATCCTGTCAGTTATCTCAGTGGCCCAGAGCAGTGGTGTTTCCAGCAGTCAACTCAATGAGTCCACTCTTGGATTTCAGCCCATCTTGAAATAATGAGGAAATGTTTGTCGTTCTGCTACCCAAATTATTAGCATGAATGCCAAAAGGCACAGTTTGGGGCTATTATAAATGTATCAGCAGTGAGGGAAAAGAGATGTCATTACTCACAATGTTTCCAAGCTGTGACTCAACCCTGTTTGTCATGAATTCCGTATTCGTGATCGTGGCCCACGGTGACTCACTTGAATTTTCACTATTCCCCAGATCAACTTTTTGCTTTTTGTTGGCATCATCATCATCTTGGTGCAGAAGCTCCAGTCCCCTGACATTGGAGGCAACGAATCCAGCATTTACTTGTAAGTATCATCCAGAAACATCCCCCCCCCAAGGGTCATGTTTGGTCTTGAGTTGTGGCACACCCTCCGTAGGAAGAACTCCACACACAGCTTGGGAGTCTCACTTTCTCATTGTTATCTTGACTTGATAAACACAGGCAACAGCTAATCGAAAGCAATGTCATTCAGCACACCTTCAATTTATCATCAGGGGGACCGATGTTTTTAAACCGATGTGGAAAGCAGGGACATTTTAAAAGATCATTTAATGATGCAGGTTTAGAGGGAAAGCAGTTTTAACGGAAGCACAGAGAATGATTTGCATGAAGTATGGGCAAGGAAAGCTTTGAAGCATGGACGATCTAGTAATCAATTGGCATAACAAAAAGATGCAGCTTTCTCTAGAGGTAGCTGATGGTCTTTAGTATTGCACCAGTCTGGGAAGTGTGATAACAATGTGTGTTTTGGGGGGTCCGTCATGCCTTCCACTGGGATGGGGCCATGCACAGATGATCCAGTTAAGAACATAAGAACAGCCATGCTGGACCCATCTAGTCCAGCTTCCTGTATCTCATAGTGGCCCCACCAGATGCCTATGGGAGCGCATGAGACTAGAGATTTGTCTCCTGCTACCACTCCCCTGCATCTGGCCCTTGAAGTACCCTGGTTTTAAGCCTGGAGATGACACATCTCCATCATGGTTTGTAACCTGTGATGGACTTCTCCTCCAGGAATCCGTCCAATCCCCTTTTGAAGGCATCCAGGCTAGATGCCATCACCACCTTTTGTGGCAGGGAGTTCCACAGACTAACAACATGCTGGGTAAATAAATATTTTCTTTAACCAACCATTCAGCTAGATCTTCCAGGCCATTGACATGCTGCTGGTCCTCATGGTAAACTAAGTTCAGTGAAGGTCAGCATACATTATTGCTACAAACTGGATTCAAAAGCAGAGGGTTAATTGGCTCCTTGGAGGGCCTTTCCCCAAATAACTGTTGTAACACTCTGCTAGTATTCTGGAAGCAGGCAAACAGGTGGATATAGAGCTTGTGCATAGCTCAGAAGGTTGATGGAAGAGACTTCAATGCCCTTTCCTGAAAGATTAAAAGGATTCCTTCAAACGATGACAGACATCTCTATGTTCTTGCCATCACCGGTAGCGGTGGTATGCTGCTCACGGTGTGTGTCTCCCAACGTGTTCTCTGTATAGCGAGGCGGAAGTAATACTGTGATAGATCTTGTGTGGTGGAAAGGTTTTGGTTGTGTAGGAGGAGTGCAGACTACAGAACAACTATTTCCCCCACCCCACCCCCCAATGAATCAAGGGCTGCTTAATTACAGATTCCCTACGGAGAAGAAGGGAACTGTGATTAAATCCTGGCTAATACAGGTCGTAGAGATGGGCATGAACTGGAAAAACGATGGTTCGTGATAGTTCATAGCAAACTACAAATCATGAAAGTCACGAATGTCATCCCAAGATGAACCTGTTTGTAGTTCAGGCCATAGATTTAGTTCCTGGGATCTTTAGTTAAAAGGGCAGAAAACTCTTCATTTTTTAAAGATAGTTTTCCGATGAGGAGTAGAAAGAGGATGAGTTTCTTCCTAGGCCTTGGAGCTCACATTTTACTCTTTGAAGGCTGAAAGAAGGTAACGGGATGGCTTGGGGAACTTAGCAATAACAGGAGCACAGGTCCTGGGTTTCTCCCTGTGTTAATAAGCACTGCAGGGGCAGTAACCGTTTGTTATGATTGCCTCTAGCAATCAATCCTAGCCCTCATTCCTGCTATAAGGAGCTCTGTTCTGGACTCATAGACCCCAGAAATATGCTTTTATTGTCTCTTTGTTCATTTGAGAGCATTGTCCAATTAAAAAATTTAGGCCTATTGGAAATATAGGTAACACATTGAAAAGTTAAGATAATTAGACATTTTTGACCGGAGGCAGGCAAGTTCCACAGAATTATCTCAGCCATTTGCTAGATCTTTTGTACATTTGGTGGGGCATAAAACAACAAGCAAGGGTCAGTATACACCACACTTCAGCATGCTACATGACTGTGCTTCCTTTCTTATCTACAGAAAGGGCGCTAAGACAGCCCCGGTGTTCTCTTATCCTGACACCGAGCAGTTCAAACTCTCTTGGTTGCAAGAACAGTGCACCGTCAGATGTTCCCAAACCACTGAGTTGGATACTCCTAGAGTATCACCAGAGTTTCCCAGGGGTGCATCTATTGAGGACTGGAGCTCATGCATCTGCTTAAGTAACAAGTGGCAAGCAAGTGAACAGGAACTAACATCAGTCTTCTGCATGTCAGCTTGTGGCTATCCTTGGTTTAGGATCATATCCAAGAATGGAGAATGAAGCGAAGTGTTAGGAGATGACTAGCCATTGACAGAGGCCAAGTTGATTGAAAACTTTGACCTGCGGGTTCCTTAAATGTTTCACTGATTGCAGGCGTAAGTGTCTGTCCATTTACTTGCCTGTTCCCGACGTTCTTTGGTTTCCCATCTTCTTCACCTGAGTCTAGAAGAAAGTCAGCTGGGAATGCCTCGCTGATATGAAAGGGAATATAGTAGCAGGCCCTACTTTGGAATGTAAAATGGTGGCACAGTAGCCAAGCGATTGGCTTATTGCTAGGTTTTCAGCAGTGTCTGGTCTCCCAGATGGAGCTGAAAACGCTAAGAAGCCAATGCTATGCAGAAGAGCATGGGCAAAGTGCAGAGATGGCATGAGATCAATAGAGGGCAAAGTGTTGCATTATGGTTCCTGTAAAGCTTGAAGGGGCCAAGGGAAAGAGGGCGTCAAGGCCATCGTGGCGACAGGATTAGGCCCCTATTGACTCTGGAGAACTCCTGCTCTTTCTGTCTGATGGGTGGATGGATGCTGTTAACTCCTATGGTAAAATCCAGAGTGAGGAAAGTGGGCAGTGTGAGAGACAACTTGCATATTTTTCTTAGAAAATGAGCAGTTTCACAGTTGAGCCCTTTGGACAATCTTGGCAAGCTAGCATCCAAGTGAAGCTATAGGCACGTATCTCAAATAACAGGATGTAAAGCTGATATCTGTCTTGTTTACCATGGTTCCCATTACCTGATGCCTGAGGGCAGCCATCTCATTCTCTGTCATGGCAGAGCCGGCCATTTTGTATCTCCTGCGATAGATTATGTGTGTAGTAAAAATACCTCTAAGCCCTGTTTTTTTTTCCATGTGTGAAACAATAAGCTGTCCACAGTAGGGTTGTATGGGAGATATTCCTCAGAGCTGTGCATTATGCACAAGGGTATTTGGGGAGACCACCTAAGCAGCCACCATGATGGAGTCGCACCCAGAATGCCTAGGTGTGAGGAGGACCTTTCGCATCCAGTCAGTTCCAAGCAGTGAAACTCCTAGACTGAGACAGTGCTGAATACTGTATCCTACCAGTACCCATGGGTTTTATTTATCTTATTTATTTTAGATTATTTTTACCCCACCTTTCTCCTTGGAAAAGGACCCAAGGCGGCTTACAGTAGTGAGGGTCCAGTGCATTTAAGGCATATTCAAGTTTGAGAATGGGGAATTGAGGGGCATCTTACAGCTTTAAAGGGCCACATTAAAGCTAAAAGGGAATGTGACCAGTTAAAGAAAAGGGTAAAAATCCATTATGAGGGATGGAGGCAACATTGAAAACAGGTCAGTCAATGTGTATTTATGAAGTCAATGGGCCATCTACAAGTTTTGAAGGATGGAAATTAACATTGAGTTGGTTGGGCTGCCAAGGATGCTGGCTGAGACAGTCTTGCAGTACTCCTCCATGGATGTTCACTCAGCATTTCTGAAAAATGGGATGAGCACTAGGCTTTGATGATGTCTAAACAGACACACACCCCTCGGCCATATGTACCATGATCACGAGAGGAAGAGAAAGGAGAAAAGATAACTCAGCTCTTCGTAATGGATGGGGTCGTGTCTCTGTAAATGGTGAGGCCTGCTTACCATCATGATGAGCAAAGGATCTTGTGGGATTGTCCCTGGAAACAAGTACACAGTTCCTTGCCATTGACGAGTAGACATGGGCACGACTCAGTGAAATTTTCGTTTTCGTTTTCATTTTTCGTTTCGTTACGCAACAAAAACGAAAACAAAAATTTTTCAAAACAAAACGGAAACGGAAACGAAAAATTCTGCTGTTTTTCATTTTCGTTGCGGCAAATACATTGAACTGAAAAGAATGCTAACGAAACAGAAATTTTTTGTTTTTGTTTTTTCATTTCATTACGCAATGAAAACGAAAACGAAAAAATTGCGAAAACCCCAACGAAAATGAAAACGAACCGAAACGGACCCCTCAACGACCAAACGACAAACGAAACACCATTTTTTTGAGTCGTGCCCATCTCTATTGACGAGTGCTGATTAGAGGCCAAACAAATGGCTCGCTCTCTGTGTGCCAGGTTGACTAGCAGGAAGGGCGAGGGGATGCAGGATGCGGTCACGGCCAGTAGAGACAGAGAGGATACCAAGTAGAAATCGCAGCAACACCTCGGGGTTTTTCCATCCAGCCTTGTTTGCTTATGCGACTGACTCCTGGTGCGAATCTTCATTTGTTTGCCTGCTCATGAATGCCAGAGGAAAACCAGCGATGCTGGCTCACTGCAAAGCGAACCTCCAAGCACCTTCTTGAAATGTATTTTTTTATTTGATGTAAGGCCTGTGGGTATCCAAAGTGGGCCTTCAAGAAAGCAGTGGGCCATCCCAGAAGAACAAGGGATCAGTCTGAGACTCAGACCCGACGGAAGGACCTGGTCATTCCCTACATGGCTGGAGGGTCTGAGAAGCTTTAAAGGATTTTTTGGCAAACACCATATCCCTGTTTGTTTCAAACCCACAAACACACTAAGGCAGAGACTTGTCCACCCAAAAGACCCAATGCCAAAACAGGAAAGGAGCAATATAGTATATGTGGTTCAATGCAGTGAGGAGTATGCAGACCTCTACATTGAAGAAACTAAACAGCCATTAAACAGAAGGATGGCCCAACATAGGAGGGGTAACAGCTCAGGACCAGAATCAGCAGTACACACCTCCATTTAAAGGACAAAGGGCACTCTTTCAAAGATGAGGCTGTACACATATTAGACAAAGAAGATAGGTGGTTTGAGAGAGGAGTCAGGGAAGCCATTCATGTGAGCATCGAAACCCCCTCCCTCAACAGAGGTGGGGGCCTCAGGCATAGTCTATCTGCTACTTATCAGGGGGTGCTTTCCAAAGTACCCAGACAAATTAAAAAGCCTTCACCACCAAGGCCATAGCTAACAACCCATTCTTTATATGGTTTAGCACCATAGGCCATTGTTCACCTTAAGGCCAAGGATACTATTGTCTCCCTAATGAGCCTATTAAGGCCATTGTTCATCTTATGAGCCTATTTCAGACCAGGGTGACAAGAGGTCAAAGCTGACTATAAAATGGAGGACTCGCACTAGTTGTATTCAGACTGATGAAGCTGTTTGGATGAGCAGAGAAACGTTTCTATCTCTGGGGGGTGGGGGAGAAGTCCAGTAGCCATGACTCAACTTCCAGATAAACTCACCTGGATGACTGAGCATCTTCACAGACATATTTGACTTTTATACCGCCCATCTAGCCCTAGGGCTACTCTGGGTGGTTTACAACATGGAATCACATGACAAGCTAACAAAGGAACACATTTTAAAAGCCAAAATACAAAGAGCACAATAAAATAAAATATACATAAATCAACAGCAATAAACTTTACAATTTCATTAAGGCCAAAACAGCCTTTCAGAATATGTCTGTGAAGATTCTCAGTCATCCAGGTGAGTTTATCTGGAAGTTGAGTCATGGCTACTGGACTTCTTTTTGAGAGATAGAAACGTTTCGCTGCTCATCCAAACAACTTCATCAGTCAGAATATTTGGCACAGAGGGACTACAGCCGCACTCTATCTGTTGTTGTTTCGGTTCCCTCCCAGCTACCCTAGGATATAGACATGGGCACAACTTGGCGAAATTTCCGTTTCCGTTTCCGTTCCTCGTTTCCGTTACGCAACGGAAACGGTAACGACAATTACTCTGCCAGAACTCGAACTCGAACCGATAAACGATAAATTGGGTCTGATTTGTTGTGTTGTCGTTCCTGGTATTGCGCGATCGCGCGATGCCAAGCGGCACAGAAAAAAAGTTTTAAAAAGTGTGTGGGGGGAACCCGATTCCCGGTCAAAAAAGCAGGCAAAAATATGCCTGCCTGAGGGCACCTACCAGAGGGGTGGTTTCAGGGGGGGGTTTCCCCACTCCAGCCTCCCCCCCTGTCCTGGGCTGCTGGTACCAGGGTGGGGGGGCATCCTCGGCGTATCCATTTGCCATGCGGTGCGGGGGGATCCAAAATGGTGACCGCAATATTTTTTTTAATCGTGGTCCAAAAACCCACCAAAGCACCACAGAAACATGCGAAAATCAGCTATTTTAAATGCTTGAATTTTTACAGTAGCAGCAGTGGGTTTTTCTTGCAATAAAACGTCTCCATTGATTTTATTTTATTTTATTTTATTTTTATTTTTTTACACCTGCGCACACGCAATGATGGGCTGGCCATGGGATGGGACCATGCAAATTTTTGGAGCCATTCCACCAATCGCATGGCCAGGTTTTGCTGATGTTGAGACTTGCTGGTGCCAGGCTGGGAGGGGGCATCCTCGGCATCTCCATTTGCCATGCGGTGCGGGGGGATCCAAAATGGCGACCGCAATATTTTTTTTTTGAAATCGTGGTCCAAAAACCCACCAAAGCACCACAGAAACATGTGAAAATTAGGTATTTTAACAGCCTGGTTTTTACAGTAGCAGCAGTGGGTTTTTCTTGCAACAAAACGTCTCCATTGATTTTATTTTATTTTATTTTTATTTTTTTACACCTGCACACGCGCAATGATGGGCTGGCCATGGGACGGGACCATGCAAATTTTTGGAGCCATTCCACCAATCGCATGGCCAGGTTTTGCTGAGACTTCTGGATGTGCCAGAGAGGGCATTAAAAGTCCACCAACCCTAATCCTAATCCTAATCCTAACCCTAACCCTAACCCTAACCCATACGCCAGTACACTGTGTTCTTAGTGGGCCAAAGGCACCCAGAGGTACAGCCCACTAACCCACCCTAACCTTAACCGTTACCCTAAGCCTAGCCCTTACCCCCTAACCCCATGCTCTGGGAACTGGAAGTCAAGTCACGTTAAATCGCGGCAGTAACGACAAACGAAAAAACGACATGACAAAATGACAAATTTTTGAAAATTTTCACGAAAAACGGAAACAAGCCGAAACGGACCTGTCCTGAAAAACGACAACTCGAAAAAAAAAATTCCTGGTTGTGCCCATCTCTACTAGGATAGACCGTGGCTTAAGATCTTGAATTCCAAATGGAGCAGGGGTTTTCTCCTAGTCTGATCTGTTGAAAGCAAAGTTGGCAGGAGCTAAAGGAAGAAGCAGCCTTTCCCCTCCTCCCCTTTTTCTTTTGCATCAACTTGTCAAACTGAATAGTTCCTGTCCGCTTTGGGACACGGCCGATGTCTCGAAGCTGTTATATTTGAAGAGACAAAAATTTAGAAGAATGAACAAAAGTTCTTACCATGGTTGCTGGAAAAGCCATCAGCCAGCTGTAAGATTTGGGTGGTTATTCTTTTCCCTGAAGTATCCCATGATACTTCCTGAATATTGGCCCAGTTGGTAGTGATCTGTATGTAGATATGGATTTTGCTGAAATACAGATGAACAAAGTAATCTGTAAGTCTCTCTCTCTCTCTCTCTCTCTCTCTCTCTCTCTCTCTCTCTATTATCTATCTAAAACTGCCTGTGCAGATAACCCATACACTTTCTAAACAGGAAGGGGCTTAAATTCTCAAGCAAAACAAAACCTTGTGGTTTTAAATATTCAGTATTGTGCTGTTGTGTCTACGATTCCGAATTCTAGGACATGGCCAGAAATTGCTACATAACATCAAACCCACATTGCCAGGAGAGAAAAGCAACTTTACGTAGCAAAGGGCAGCCTAAATGTTGACAATGGCGGCAGTTCAAGATGGGCGGTTGGATCCCCTCTTGTGCTCACGATTATTCGCAGAGTAACACCATGCAATAGAAAAGCACCAAAAGCTGGCTTCTTCTCTTAGTAGCTAAATGTTTCTCATCCAAGCACAAAGACAAGAATGAATGGGAGAGGAAACGAGCCCATGCTCTATCCTAGGGTAGCTGGGAGGGAACAGAAAAAAACAGGTAGAGTGTGGCTGTAGTCCCTCTGTGCCAAATATTCTGAAAGGCTGTTTTGGCCTAAATGAAATTGTAAAGCAAAAATATGAGCAGGTACAGCACATATAGTGGAGCGACATGCCTTCCCTTTAATCCCTAAGGTCAACTAATGTTACCAGGCCTATTGTATTTCAATATAAATTTCAATGGTTCCTGCAGGGTCTATAAATCCAGGGGGTTAAACAAAATTTAGCAAGCTGCCACTTTGAAGCTAATGTTTGACTAAACATTTTGCAGAGCTTGCCCCATTATACCTGCCATTTGGTATACCAATATGTTGTAGCTCCAAGGTCCCACGAAGCCAGAATATTTTAGCTCCAATGTCCTAGAAATATCAAGAGTGCGGGCTGGGCAATATTTATATATTGTAACAGTTCAACTCTCAAGATTGTTATTGTTGCGTGACCTAACTCAATTGGCGAGCCCGTCAATTGTTTTGAAATGGCTGTAGTAAATGTGTATTCAAGCCTCACTTTTAAAGGAGCTTCCATAGATCAGAATGCTAGAATAGTGAAGTTGGAAGGGGCCTCTGAGGTCATCAAGTCCAACCCCTCTGCTCCATGCAGGGATACAAATCAAACTCATTTTCAGGGCTACTTTTTACTTAATTATTTTTAACACTTGATACATTTAAAACATCCTGTCTTGGCACCTTCAGGGCTAGAGACCCCATCCTTGGCCTTCAAGATTCCCTTCCTGGAAGAAATTAGCAGATCCATGAGATTCTGTGTGCAGAATCTCCGGCCACACACCCGCTGTTTGGAGATCCGTGCAATCAGTGAGCCAGTGTCTCTGAGCATCATTGCATAGCTTTGCTTCGGAGTTTGCCGTCTTCCCCTTTCCCCGTAACGATTCCTTTCGTCATGCATGTTGAGAACGCAAGGCATGCCTATAAACGTAGCTAATGCCGGTGTGCATCATTCCTCCAACTAGCTTCATGGTGGAAAGAAACGGGAAACATGGCATATCCCATCGGTAGGTATCATTTTACCTCTGGTCTGTATTTAGGGAAGGAAATGAAAGAGGCTTAGATCATGGACGCCAACGTCCAAGAAGAAAGTGAGGGCCACTTTGAGACGGGGCCCCTTGTTTTAACTCATGGAAAGCTTTTGTATGAAATGGGCAGATGAAGGGAGTACTCTCATGTGATCTTCTTGTGTACTGTAATGACTTCTGCTTTTTATTAATTGGTGGGGATGAGTGAAGCCCTCTGCAGGTATGTGTTTGTGCACTGAACACTCACCGAGAGCCTTCTGCTGCTTTCTTTGCAGTGGTTCACAGCTGTACCATCTGTTGAAAAGACCAGCCTTTGTTCCACTTATAAGGAGGAGAGGGAGAAAGGCTAGTCTTTTCAGCAGAAGCAACTGCGGTGAAGCATTTAGCAAAGCAAACTTCCACTGTGCGTGGGGCTCCCTTAGGCACATAGGAAGCTGTCTTATGCCTGGGTAGGCAAATTTAAACGAACAGAAACGGACCCCCTAATGACAAACGAAAAACGAAAAACCATTTTTTTGAGTCGTGCCCATCTCTAGTGTGGAGGCTGGTGATGCCAGGTTTGAAAAGATGACATATCCACTTGATGCCACCCCTGTTGAGAAATGCACTAGAATTTACAATCCAAGCCAAGTGCGGAATCCTAACCCAAAAGAGATGTGCCACCTTGCCCATCTCCCTGTACGTTCGGACCAAAACCCGGAGTGGATATTCCACCACTGCCACAAAAATCAGAGTCAACGGCCTTTATCAGCTTGTGCTCTACCACTGAGTCGTAGTCTCTTGCCTTCTACATATGCATGACTCTTCTGTGGCTCTCAGGTAAGATTTACAGATTGACAGCCAGTTAAAGCTGCCCATTCAGAAGACTAAAGACCTAAATTCAATTTGTAATGGCAGCTACAGTAGGCCCACTAAATCAACGACAAGATGACAAGTCAACACATATGAATAGCCCAGTGACTGAACGGGTCTGAACTAGTTGACTCCAGTTAGATCCAGGGGTAAACCTTGTTATTTGATATTTAAAATTTTATGAGTGAGGCCGCATCCTTCTTTTGGAACACCAGTGTAACCAACTGCAATTTTGCATCCACTGCACCAAATCTTTTAAATCTCAGATCTGGGTAGAAATGGGAATTGCTTCTTCACTCAGAAGACTGTTCTGGCCAGGTTGGTTAGGTGCTTGTAATGGTTGAAGTCAAAGAAAATAAACTTTCCAACTTTGTGGTGGCGGTGTTCCACAGAGTACATATTGCTCCATTCTGGGACCCTAAGGTGTCCGGATAGATATTCTGCAAAAGGAGGATGGGTTATGTTTGTTTCTACTAAGGACGATGAAGGAAGGATGGGAGCAGAGGGGAAGGCTGTCCTGCCAATCAGGCTGCATTAGTAAACTGATTCCATATGACAGTAAGAGGAGTGGAACAAATGCACCCAGATGTAATGCAACATTCAAATAAAGTTACTTATGTATTGCAAGCATGCATGCTCAAAAAGAAATGGCCACCCCTGTTGAGAAATGCACTAGAATTTACAATCCAAGCCAATGTTCTTTCTCTTGAGTGTATCTGGAAGTTGAATCATGATCATGGCAACTGGACTTCTTTTCTTGAGAGATTGAAATGTTTTGCTACTCATTTCAATCTCTCTCTCTCTCTCTCAAAAAATAAAATAAAATAAGGAAGTCGAGTTGCCATGACTCAACTTTCGGATAAACTCACCTGGATGACTGAGGATCTTCACAGACAATCTTCTGAGTGTAGTTCTACTCAAGTTGCATAAAGGTGCCAGGAGTCAGATGAAACTCCTTAAAGCCAAGCCTAATCCATCTTGTGAATTCCCCACATTGCTGGAAGACAGATATGACAGTCTCAGCTGCCTGACCTAATGCAGGTGACCGAGGGCCTCTCTGCACTGTGAAACTGGGTGTGATCCAGCTGGTGTCTTAAAGGCCTTTATCTTTAAAATCTATTTTAAAAGCAGACCTCTTAATTTTAAGCCATTTGCACCATTTCAAGCAGCGCAATTTTGGGCAAAAGGCAAAAAAAAAAAAAAAGATGGACCTAGACATTTTTTTGTGCAAAATCGCCAATTGTTTGTTGTTTATTGATTCATTTGTCCTGAATTGTTGATTATTTCTTTGGCTTTCGTGTGCACTACCCAGAGTCCCTTCTGGGAAATTGGGTGGTCTAGAAATGCATAAATGCATAAATGCATAAATGCATAAATAAATAAATAAATAAATAAATAAATAAATAAATAAATAAATATTTATTTATTTATTTATTTATTTATTTATTTATTTATTTATTTATTTATTTATTTATTTATTTCTGCATCAAATATCCATCTTGTGAATGCAAGAAGTCCACCAAATGCCCCAGGCGAATGAATTCTCATCACTCTCGTGAGAGCCAAAATGAAGATTTCTGTTTCACCTCACCTGAGAGGACTTGGGAAAAGATTTCAATCCCTCGGGTCCATGCTAAAGGCACACGCCTCTGTACTTTAAAACACAAGGCAGTTTGACCTACCTCAACACCGTCAGCATTCTTCTCGCTGCTAAGGCGTTCAGTTCAGAAGAGGCCTCTTTGGCACTCAAAGTGGGTGTGAAGGAAACAGTAAGTTTCCTATCCCCCCCCCCAGCAAATGTGCTTCACTTTTCGTTGGAGAAATCCAAGTTAATGTTTCCAAATGGCCTCAAAATTTGCTTTCGCCCCATGGATCTTAAGCTGTAGAGACGGGGCTTAATTCTTACTTACCTAGAGCCCCCTCCCAAAATAAAATCTAAAGTGGCACCTGGGAGATGTGCAAGGGAAACAAATACAACAACTAACGAAGTGAATGCCAACTTGGATTTTGAAAGCTGGCAGTGAGACCATGGTATCCGTGGGGATCATTTATAAGACCCATTCCTCACTGATGCTGAAAAATGTGGAAGTATCAAATTCTATCCATAGTGCCCAGTTCTGGTAAATACATCACGGAAATGCATATAAATAGGCATTTCTGGGTTTTTTTTTATTTAGTATTTTCAGATATGTGAATCAGCAGATAAAGTGTCCTGCAGTAATCCATCATTACCTGTGAGTCTGTTCATAGAATCCTAGAGTTGGAAGAGACCTCCAGGGCCATCCAGTCCAACCCCCTGCCATGCAGGAACCCCCATCACAGGACTCCCGACACATGGCCATCCAGCCTCTGCTTAAAAATCTTCAAGGAAGGAGATTCATTATCCAGTCCCTCTTCTAGTAAAAATGGACTTTTGAAAATGCAACTTCCCAACAAAATGAGTGTCTATTCTATTCCCTTTGTCTTTGTTAGTTTCCCAAAACTCTGCCCGCTTCCTTAGCATTAATGCAGCGGAAGTGTATTGTAATTCCTTTCTCTCAATCCAGCCTCCATTTGCTTCCTTTCCTTCCACTCCTGTTCTGTGGTGTATGCTTTTTGTTTGGACTCTGTGACTTGCAAGAATGTGCCTCTTTGGCCTCGCCGCGAGCAACCGGAAAGAGAAAACACGTGTGTTTCGTGTTTATTGGTTTTTGTTTGTTTTTGTTTTTGTTTTTTTTGTTTTGTTTTTTGTTTTTTGTTTTGCCGACCTTGTCGCATTCTGCAGCTGCGTTCAGAAATGCTACTGTAAGTCCGACAGGACTAACCAGCACCCTTGCAGGATGTCAGAGCTGTCCGCCATTACCTTGTAAGTGTACGCGCTCCTGTGGCGATATTTGTGGTTTGGTGCATGCCGCTGAAACGTGACCCGGAAGATGTCGCGGCCTCGGGGAGTGGCATCCGTGTTCCTCGTGTGCTGCATGTCAGCTTGGTCTGTTTCGTTTTGTCTTGTGTGTGCTGTTTGCTGCTTGCCGCGGCAAGGAAGCTTTTGTGTCTGAGATGCATTGGCTCGTTTGGACGTGGGAGGAGGTGGTTGGCTGTGGGTCAGTGCAAAGAGCCATGCGCCATACCTAATGGTCCACCCAGCATTGCCAGCGAAGGGTGCCGTTTAAAAGTTTGCTCTCTTTTAGTTATTTCGGGAGCTGTCCCTCCTTCACAGCCACGGGGAATTTGGCTCCTGACTTTTGGCAGAGCTGCCGCAGAGAAATAAAACACCCCCAGCGCTTGAGAAGCACATGCTTTCCCCCATTTAAACAAGGTGCAACATCTCCGTGCATTGTGTTTGCAAGGAGAGTGCTACTCCCAGAAGCCTCCTGGAAGTGCAAATCTGATTCTGAACCAGGCACACCAGGAGCCCATGCCCTTCACTGAAAGGAAAGGGGAAAAAAGGGGGGGGATTAAAATGAAAGCACTTCTTTCATTGCTGCAAAATTGAGGGGGTACAGAATGGAGAAGGGAGGGTCTCCATGCAGCCTGTCCAGCAAACATTGCCAATCCTGAATGTATTGGTTTATTGAATTTGTTTGTTTACCTTGCCTTTCTCCCAAAGAATGGGCCTCAAAGTCTCTATGTTTTTCTGTGTGTGACTCGTGAGGAAAATCTGGGCGGTTCTCCAAGGGGTGCTTGAAAAGAAGAGGCAGAGTTCCTTCTCTGCTGAATTGGATCGAGGACTAAGCCAGAGAAAGATTCCCACATCCTGTGCCTCCTGTTGTTGTCATCCCCCCCCCCCAATAGCCATCCTTACACTTCCCCTTCTCCACAGGCAAGTGGCTGATAGCGGTAGCAACGTGGAGGTCTTGGGGAGAGACGAGAGTGGTTTCCTTTGGCTTCCCTTGGCCCAGATCGATATGCCCTGCGGAGCTGAAAGTAGCCTTCAGAAAGACTTCAAGACATCCAGATGTGTTTCAAAAGCATCCAGATAAGCAGGAAGGAAGGAGGGAGGGAGGGAAGGAAGGAAGGAAGGAAGGAAGGAAGGAAGGAAGGAAGGAAGGA
>JAHTLZ010003542.1:81004110-81016426 GCA_023846285.1 Phrynocephalus versicolor
GATAGATAGATAGATAGATAGATAGATAGATAGATAGATAGATAGATTAGGCCCCTTCTAACTGGATTATTCAACGAAGGAAGGAGGGAGGGCTGGTTCCATTTCTCTCTTTCTTTTAGGGCACATTCATTAGCTCTGAGCCAATGAATCACCTTGAAAACATATGGGCTGCGTTGGGGCTGCTTTCACACAACCACTAAAATCCGCTGCAATGGGCTTGCAGAGGCGAAGCATAAAATTGTTTCCCCCACAAGCAATGGACTTTAAAAAAAAAGTGTGACCACACCCACTTAAGTGCGACCCAACGCATTTTACAAGCACCTGGTCTCGAGGTGGTAAAATCCTTGTTGCTGTTCTGATGTGGATTTTATACCGTTACTCGAGTCCATGGAAACATGGAAAATCCACACCAAAACCTTTTCGCCCCCCATTATGGTGTCTCTGCTGCGGTTCTGAGTCATGGGATCAGAACACCTGTGGATTTTCAAAACGCAACCATGGGAACATCTGATCCGTGACCTCAACCACATGACTGTTCCAGGGTGTATGTGATCCGGATCAAAGTTTGATGTGGATTTTAGTGGCAGTGTGAAAGCCTCCTGGGTTTCTGGGAAGTTGGAATATGCCCACTGAAAGTATACTTGAAATCAGGGGTGTGGTGTGGGAATGACAAGGGAGTGGGGTGCCCCGGGTGCAGCAATTAGGGGGTGCCAAATCACCTGTCACCCCCGCCATCTCCAAATCTGGCTCTAGGCAGGCATGTGTGCACGGTGGCTGTGCCAGCGTTCTCCTCCTCCTCCTCTTCCAACTCTTTGTTGCAACGTGTGGGAGAGGTAAGGCGTGCGAGCGCTAACACGCGCACGCACCCACATGCCTGCACGCCCGCGGACCCCACGCCTGCCCCACGCCCGCAGGGGAGGGCCAGAGGGAGGCAAAAATAACTTTGACCCCAGGCACCCAAAACCTTGCTACGCCACTGCTTGAAATTACTTGAAACTAGGTATGTCACCAAATCCTGTTATATTTTTTCCCCTTTCTCCCTGAGATAAGCTGTCTCAACATATTGAGACAGCCTGTCAGGAGTTCATGAATCTCCCTGTCCTATGAGATTTCTCCCTTCCAGCTTGGAAACGAGAAAAGAGTACTTCCCACCACCACCCCAACCTCCTGAACCATCAAACTTGTCACAATATTACAATTTTGTTTATGCAAAACCGGTGTTCTCCACTGTTGCAGAGACATGCACGCAACAGCTGCGAAAGGGCAGGTTTGTGGATTGAAAAGATGAGAGCCCACCAGATGCTTCGGCAATGCAGCAGCTCTCTGGATTTATGCCAATAGAACAGGAAATCAATTGACATGAGCAAATAAGTTAGCAGGAAAAGTCTTGCTGTCTTGTTGGCATGAAGATTTTTCTCCTCCTTAATGCTATGGCTCCTTTGTGAGTAGAGTCAGCCTGTTTACAATTTAATTATGCCCCCTTCCCCCTTCAGTACCCCATTTCCAACTTCAGAAGGATGGAAGGCTGAGCGAACCTCCAGGCAGTTATTTGGGATTCAAGCAGAGTTTGGCTGCAGTACTGCAGTTCAATCGCTGCACCATGAGGCTCTTCCATCAATTAGCTACAATTAGCTGTGCCAAGATACTCAGGCTTTATGCCTTCGAAGAGGAATTTCCCAGATGTTGTCTCTAGGGTAGAGAAATGACAGGACCTGTAGTGGTTGGAGGTGTTTTGGACTACAACTCCCAGAAGCTGGCTGGAGGATTCTGGAGGTGATTGCCCAAATGGAGCAATATTTCCCAGCTCTGAGATGAAAAATATCTGGAATCGGACAGAGGATTCTTGGTGCATTGTTACCAGTATCTCCTCTCTTCTCCTCAGGGCTTTGTTGTGGCCGTCCTCTACTGCTTCTTGAACGGGGAGGTAAGCTTGAGTCGGTCGGTTCCTGTCTTTTGTAAATTATAAGTCTGAGAACCATTTGCACCTTCTGTTCTGCATTGTGGCTGTTGATCATTCCCTGAGTTGCTTCTGATGGGCTAGGAACCCCTTCCTACACCAATTGCATGCTGCTACAATACAGTGCTTTGCATGGTAAGTCAAGTCAGAGGAGGCCCACTGAATCTACCGGAATTTGGTGCATCAAATTCTACATAGGTTCCATGGATTCTAATGGGCCTCCTCAAATGGTGAAAAGGAACACAAACTCTGGCAAAAGAAATGTAAGCTCAAGTAAGTCACCATTTGGGGAAGATTTCCATTTACAGAAAGACCTCTCCTTTTGCTTTAGAGCCTCTCTGACTCCACTCGTTAACCATGCCAGTGCCCTCTTGGACTTCAATGAGCTCTTCTTTCTTTGCAGTATGCACTTGTGCTGGGGCTCTACTAATGTTGTTTTAAACAGGCTCCATGCACTCTAAAGAGATTGGATTCATTTTACAAATCAATGGGCTTCCTCTAGTGTGATTTACTGTGCCAACGATTAGATTTTGGCCCAAGTGTCTGTCTGTGTACACTAAAATAATCAATTTAGGATTCCGGGGAGAGAGGTATTTCCTCATGTCCCCTCCTGAACCACTATGGTTGAGCTCCAAAAAGAAGAAAAGAACGAAAGAAAAGAAAAGAAAAGAAACATTCCCATCCTTTGGGAATAAACCGTATTCATCTGGTGTCTTTCAAAAAAGAGGAAGCAAGCATGTCAAGATATGGTGTCCCACTGTCTCACTGGGATCATGTGCAGTCAGGGTCGCTGGGTAATTCCTCAGCCACTACTAAGCTACAAGTGGCACCCAGTCCTTTCTGCTAAAGACAGTGTTGTTTTGCTGAGGGCTAAGTGTCTTCCTCTTCCCCTGGGCATCCTAGCCATTCAGAATAAAGTCTGACCTCATCTCCATAGCCCCGCCTCTTCATCTACATAGGTCTCCATCTCCAGTGTGTCTTGGTGGTCAACTGTGAGAGGAGTGGTTTGGAGAGCTGGGGATGAATTGTGCATGCATGGAATCAACATGCAAAGGGAGCTTCATGACGCATCCCACATGCTTGCTTGGCCCTGCACATGCAGACGGGAAGCCCAAAGCCTTCTGTCTTGGTTATGTGAAGATCAGGGCGGCCTTACTTTCCATACTTCTCGCTTCTACGTGATTCAACATGTGAAAGGCTGTTGTGAAGAGATGGGAAAGGGAAGCAGCAGCATCATTGTGTCAATTTGAAATATGTGTGTGCATGCGGGTCTGCCTACAGAGCTGAATGATCCAACAGATCCATTAAAGCATCCAAAGATTTACCAAGGAGGACAGGTGTAACTTTTCAAATGGTAATCGACTCCGTTGAGTGGCCAGAAGCCTAGTATTTGTGCCCTCCAGCAGAGGTCTTTTGGAGTAAATCTCAGCCTGAATTGCTTCAAGTTGTGAAGTTCAAGTAGGCATTAGCTGTCACACACCAGTAGTGTGAAGGTTGGTGACAACTAATGCCGGCACTGGTTTCTTAAACTGGTGGCCATTCACAGCTGAAATGGATGCTGGTGAAATTAGGGCACCTTAACTTTCCAGTTGAATTCTACCTATTTGTTGGCAACTGGACTACTTTTCTTGAGTGATTTAAAAATTTCACTGTTCATCCAAACAGCTTCATCAGTCTGAAGTAAGGTAGTTGTGAGTCCTCCATCTTATAGTCTGTTTTGACATCTTGTCACCCTGGTCTGAAATAGGCTCATAAGATAAACAAAGGCCTAAATAAGCTTACTTAATGAGTTAGGTGGACAATAGGCTCATTAAGTGGACAATAGCCTAAGGTGCATGAAAGTCCCACCTTTAACTTGTCCAACAACCATGAAGTATGGGTTGTTAGCCATGACCTTGGTGGTGGAGGTGTGAAGTATTTTTGATTTGTCTGGGGATTGTTGAAATCACTGCATGATAAGTAGCAGACAGATTGTGCCTGAGCCTCCCCCCCCTCTGTCGAGAGAGGGATTTTCAATGCTCACATGAATGGCTTCCCTTACTCCTCTTTCAAACCACCTATCTTCTTTGTCTAATATGTGTATATCCTCATCTTTGAATGAGTGCCCTTTGTCCTTCACGTGGAGAACATTCTTTTATTTCTGGTGGGTTACTTCTATATGTAGTTTCTTTTAAGCCAACGTGACGTTTTGGTGTGAGACATGTCAGCAGAAACAGCATGCTCAAGGTGATTATTCCTTATTTTATTTAATTGAATATATTTTTATCTCGCCCAACTTGTGGCAAATCCTGTAGTCTTGGTGGGTGACAAATCAAGATCGAAATAGCAATATAATAGAAGCACCAATTATCACAACTGGTTTTGTGCAAGGACTGGTGTGTGTGTGCGTGTGCGTGCGTGTCTGTGTGTGTGTGAGAGAGTACTTTTTAGATACAATAGGACCCTCGTATCCTCTGATTCATTAACCACAGATTCAGTGATCTATGGTTGGCAGAAAAATAATAATAACTCAGCAGCTGTAAAGCAAACTGCTGTCGCAAAACAGCAGCCATAAAGCAAGCTACTGTCACAAAACAGCAGGGTTTGGGGGGGATTCTCTCTTATCCACAGTTTTTGTTTCCCACTGGAAGTCTTGGAGCTGATCCCCAGTGGATACCGGGGTCCTACTGTACTGTCTCAGCATGTTCCCAAGCGGCTAAGTACATTAAAAAATGACCTTTTAAAGTTTCTCCCTAAAGGTGCAATCAGAGATAAAGAGAAAATGGAGGAGCTGGAAAGTCAACCGGTATTTTGCTGTGGACTTCAAGCATCGCCACCCCTCCCTGGCCAGCAGCGGCGTGAATGGGGGGACTCAGTTGTCCATTCTGAGCAAGAGCAGCTCACAGATTCGCATGTCGAGCATAAATGCGGAGAACCTGGCCACATGAATGCCTGAGGCCACCTCTGTCCCCTTCAGCCCCTTTGCGAAAGAAAACAACAACAGCAGCAGCAGCAACAAAAGTCCCTTCGAAAAACAAGCCAGCAAAAGAGTCATAATTATGGTGGTGTGGGTTGTCGTGTCTGTCTCTTGTGTGTTTTTCAATTCACTTCCCTTTTTAAATTAAAACGAGAAGCAAGATCATTCTGGACATTGTCAGCTCATGACCTCGGACAGGTGGAAGAGAAGATATCGAAAGGTTTTGTAAATACGCAACCGCGATCATCCATGGTGGAGAAGAAGACTACATCCAACCTACCCCAGCTGCAAATAATCCCATCGTTGTGCCCTTGTGGATTTTTTTTCAGTTGTCAAGTTGATCCCTGTGAATGAGCACCTCTTGGACCCCACCCCACCCCACCCAACTACTTTGGTCGTCGTTCCAAATGCCATCTCCGAATGTTTTTCCATGACTGAGAACTTAATGCCAAATGCCTTGGCAGAGACCGCAACCGCCCATGTCTTTGCGACTGCTGGAATGGAGTCCACCAAGAGGAGGTGGAGCATGAAGCACTGGCCGCTGAGGTGCGTAGAACTGTGCACACACAGCGGCTTTCAGTGCAGATTCACGGAGCGGTTGCCCTCATTTCTTTGTTCCTTCGTCAGAGAATGTATCCGAAATTTTACGTGAAGCTGTGAATTTGCTAAAAGGGCCATCCCAGATACAATAATGCATTATATTTTAGAGTAATGGGTTGTTTTTCCCCCTCTCCCTGCACTCCCATTTTTTTAAAAAAGAAAACAAATCTAAAATGGGAGAACACGTCTAGTGTAGACTAATTATGGGGATTTAAGTTCTCCAGAACGATCCGTATGTCCCCTTTCACACTGAGGGATGGCCACAGAATGCAGGGTGTGACTGAGGGTGGCGACCCCAAACAGCCGATGGACTGGCATTGAGTCACACACACACACACACACACACACACACACACACCATGATCTCGTTGCCATGCAAATGTTCGCACCAAAAAAGACCAGCTTAAACAAGGGCATCTGCTGCGTTGGGTCTCAGAAGGTCTCACTGTGGCCTGGACAATATGATGCTAGGGTAGAGAAATGGCTCGCCTTTGGAAGGAGTGTGGTGGGTGAGGGGGACTTATTTTTTGAATGTAGGCCCTTCCCCCCCCACACACAACTGAATGTTGAAACACGCACACACAGAGAGCCAAGAATGCCTTTGATTTCCAGGTGAGGGAAAGAGGGACTTCTTTCCTCATTCTGCCCTGCAGTCAAAAGGCACAACTGATATGTAGCTGCTTCAGCCAAATTCAAACAATGATGTCAATTTCCCCCCTTCGGAAGCTATTGCGCAATGCATGACGTCTCCAAAGGACTCTTTTTATTGTCCCACTGTGGGTTGTTTGAGCTTCTCTTGATGTTTCAAAAGCCTCTCCGAGCAGTGGGCGTCTGTGTGCGTGTGTGTCCGTGTGTCCATACGAGAAAGTGTGTAAATCTCAGAGGAAAAATAAGAATGAAAAATATAGATATAGAGGATATTTTGTTGGATGTTAAGAAATAGATGCAAGCTCAGTAAGGCCAAGAGAGTTGCCCGGAAAAGGCCGGGGTTCTTTTTCTTTCATTTAAACAAATGCAATTATTTTCATTAGACGTTTGAAGTGTAGGGGAAAAGGTGCCCTTATAACAAGCAACACGACGGACATCCAAACCTCTTTAAATAGATGATGGAGTCGGCGCGCAAATATGAATTCCTCGCCAGATAACTCATGCCGACTCACCCCCTTTCCTGATAAAAGAAAGAGAAGGGAAAATCTCCCAATAAAAGTGCTCCGTCCACATTGGAAGCCCTACAAGGTTAGCCCTACTGTTATGCTGAGTAAGGCAGTAGCTTCAGGTGGATGATGAGGAAGGTAAGCACAACAGTTCGCAGAGTGTCTGATCCAGAGCCCCTTGGCTGATCTGCTCTGCGGAGGAATGCAATGGAGTGTGTTGTGCATCTCGTCCAGATTTTCTGTTCCAGCTTGCTGGCTATTTCTTTGCTAGGGTGATTCACCTGGCCGCCTGGTCTGCCCCTGTAGATGATCTGGGCAGAGACGTAGCTTTGGGTTCTTCTCAGGAGGCCAAAATGTCTTGGCCTGTCTTGGACCGCACTCGTTCCTCTGTTCGAAGAGGACTGTACCACACAGCACATTGTCAACCGGGCCTGTGTTTGTCCCCTACAAGACACACATTTTCCAACTTACTGGCTCGGTGAAAAGGGATGAGCAGATGCCCTGAGCACATCCGATCTTGCCTGATCTCAGAAGCTAAGCAGGGTCGGCCCTGGCTAGTACATGGATAGGTGGCCACCAGGGAATACCAGGTGCTGCAGGTACTGGCAAGCCACTCCAGGATTCCTGCCAAGAAAAACTCCATGGACATGGGGTCATGAAGAGTTGGTCACAACTGTAACTACAACAACAACAACAACAAGGGATTGTGAGCCAGAAGGTCCACTGTAGCCCACTGCCCGCCTGATTCTCAACATCCTCATTCACCATTTCCTTCATCTCTTGCTGGCTTTACAGAAACAGATGTTTCAGAGTACTTTTTGGTGGGTCGTATTCACTTGGGCAGGTCGTGTGTTGTGCAGATCCGGCAGCTGTGTCAGGAGGTGGGGCTTCCTGGTTCAGCCTGTCAGCTGATAGGTCTACGCAAGTGCAGAGGCAGCAGGTCCGCTACCTGGAAGGGAAGGTGGTCTTTTGTCTTTGAAGATGGAGAAGGAAGGAGATGGGGCAGAACCCAGTCGCTAGGCAACGGGGGCACCAGAAATCAGGTGGGGCCATCCATTTTGCCCAAACAAAGCGGGAAAAAATATGTGGTGCTTCATTTTGCTTCCGCATGAACTAAATCACAAAGTGAGCCCCGAATCAGCCCAGCTTGTTGGGGGTGGGTGGGTTCGTCATTCGGTTCGTGCCCATCTATAATCCAGACCTAATTAGGCCAGGCCTATTGAAATTTATGGGAATTATTTTCAATGGATATATTCTATGCTAGGTCTGGACACAAATTCATTTTGAACAATATTGAGCCACGATCTGTGGTAAATCTCCCCTGGAGCAAGGTCATTTTTTTCTGAAGTTATAGGAATGCTTGTTCATCAGTTTAACTCTTGGGGCGGGGCGGGGTGGGGCGGGAGGACGCCCCCCACCTTGATGTGCTACAAATGGTGAATCCAGACACATTACACATCCTTTCTTGCTTGTGTCAGATGGGGCAAAAAGATGTAAGTAATAAACAGTGTTGCCTTTGTACAAAACTTCTCGTGCACAATGATACATGGTGTGTGGGTGTGTGGGAATATCAGAGGAAGGGGGTCATTTTGTAAACAGCCAGTTTGGCAGTAATGGAGTCATCGTTTCCTCTAACGAACTTTGTGAGCGAAAGATCCGCGTGGATGTAGAGGATTCATGCTCACATGCAGATGCAGTGCCATGTTACAGGAAAATCTGTGCTGTCAACTTTTTCCTACAAGTGCCAAATACTTCACCTGCCAAGATTCCATAAATGTGAAAGAGCGTTGTTTCTATTGTTCCTTTGGATGGTCGTAATGCTTTGGCCACCAAGAGCGGACATTTTGCCGGGATACTGTAGCCATAAATGGACCTTCAGAACCTGCACAGATGTCAAGAAGAAGATGCTGGTGTGGTGGTGCCTTGAGTGTCCGTTCAAATCTTTTTATGACTAGGAATGGAGGTGGGAAAACAGCTGACCCTTCATGCACATGGAGAGAGGCCATAACCCTGGTTTCAGTGAGTGTGAAATAAAAACCTTGACATTGTTAAGTAGCAATCTCTATTGAATGGTTTTCAAAACTCCATGGGTGGCAGTGGAGAATCTTACCTGGACTGTGTATCTAACAGGGAGGTTACGCCTGACACCTGGTCAGGATAATGCGGTGCAGTTGACGTGGCCCACTTTGGCCATAAAGAACTCATGTTGTCAAGGGTGGGAGCAACAGGTTTAGGGATAAACACAGCTGTCAAGTCTTCACCCACAGGCTCCTTCCTGCCTTTTCCTGTTGTCAGCTCATCGCAGTTCCAATATGGTTTGTTTATTTGTTCTGTTTGTCTGTGTTGCCAAATGTGTACATTTTTGTCCTCTGTTCAGAATGGATTCATTGATTTCACACATCTGTGGGAGAGCCATTCCCATAGACCAGTGGTGACAAACCTTTGGCACTCCCAGATGTTTTGGACTACAAATCCCACAGAACTTTTTCATTGGAAATCTAGGCTCGGAATTCTTGGAGTTGTGGTCCACAACATCTGGCGCGCCGAAAGCTCACACCACCACTGACATAGATATATAGCGTGGTCTCTCGCCCCCTCTTGTGGCCAGTTTGGGTAACTTCATCTTTAGAAATATATATTTCTGGGATTTCTCTCTGAATATTTTTAATATGTCCAGACTGTGGCTAACGAAATCAGTAGATCCTGATCCCGGACACACGGTGGTCCTACTGTACTGATTTTCCTCTCCACTGACTAAAGAATGGCTCATGTTGTGGATTCCCACAACTTTGAAATGGACATCCATTTATAGGTGTCCATTTCAAATGTGCTCATGTGATCGGGTGTGTCTGTCTCTCTTAACAGTTGAAAAGAGTGGAGGGGGATACAGACAACATGGTGGCTTCAGTGTGGCCTCTGGAACACTACCACGGGGCAGCAGCAACTCTGAGATGATTTTCTTTCTAGACAGGACTGATTCTTGTTTTCTGGGGTCCCTGAGAAAAGAGGTAGAAGTTCTAGTGGCAGTGGTGTGTAGCCGCTGTAAGATGCTGTGGCAATGCAGTTATGTTCAGCTTCTTATTTAAATATCCTATAGCACCCTAGAATAATTCTAAGGGCATTGTGGGACACCTAACCAGAGGGTAGCCATTGCTTCTGTTGTTCAAAGTGTAAGGGAGACTTTAAAGAAAACAGAGAGTAGAACAGGGATCATGTTTAGTGTCCAACAGCTGTTTAGGGTGTAGCCTGCATACTGTAATTAAACTGTAAACCACCCCGAGACTACTTGAAGTGGTATGGGGTGGTATACAAGCAGAACACTTTGCTTTGCTTTGCTTTTAAAACTCTTTATTTGCACAGGCTCTTTGATGGTAACTATCCCTATAGTAAAGCAGGGGTTCCCAAACCGTGGGTGGGAACCAAACCCAGCCAGGGCGCCTTGGAATCTTCAGTAGTATTACTCAGGCCAGGCTTTCCCCATCCTTCCTTTCACCCAACATATCGTGTTGGGGGAGCCACCACCAATGGCCAGTAAGTCATGGCAGCCTCGTGTCCAAAACGTTTGGGATCCACTGCTGTCAAAGAGTGACTCTTCCGCGTTTGTCGGGTTGGACTCGCCACTTCCTGGCGAAAACAGAGGTGGTCATCCGTCTCTGCCAGCTTTTCTCTGCACCTTTCTCTCCAGTCCTGCACCGAACATGGCATGTGAGCTTTTTGTGTGCAGCTTGCTCTGATGCAGCCGAAGAGCTCAAGGCACTGGGGCAGGATGTGTGCATTTTACTGTCTGGATTAGAATTATAGGACCAATGAACCTAAATCCACTTGGAATGCTCTGTCAGTGCATTTTTTTCCTGGTAAAAAAGAGCCCTAGCTAAAGAATTATTTGACTCAACCAGAACTGGGTTGGAACAGGTTTGAAGACATATCCTACGACCTCTGCCTCAAGGCCACCTCGTTGTCTGATGCTCTGGGGGACACTTTTATTTATGACCCCCCCCCACACACACACCAAAAGCACGCTACTTTAAATCAAGGAAACAACATTCTTCACAGTCCTTCTTAAGAAGGATAGATGTTACACAGCAGATGTTGTGCAGACGTGATTTGACAGCTTTGGATGAGAATATGACCCATGGAGATGGGAAGAGACTGAACAGTCATGTTATTGCTGCTGCCGTCGCAGCCACTGTTTTTGACATAGGCCATAAATAAAGTAACCAATTGCAGTGTTTGGACAGAAGAACAATGGCAAGGTCTTCATTTCCATTTGATGCCTTTCCCCGGTCCCAAAGGTTCTTCAAAAGCGAGCTTCTGTGTATTTGATATCATGCCTGTACTTGATATCATCAGCGCTTATTTAGAGTGCATTCTTATGCATGTCTCTTCAGGAGGAGGTCCCAGGAGGGTCTACCTCTTGTCATAAATGCAACAATCTCTCATCTTCAGGGTTGTTTTGTTGATCTCTATCTCACCTGCATTTTCTCCCTGCTTTTGTACTGGCCTACACAAATTTGTTAATTTCTTTCTCATGGAGATTTGTGAATATTTTGATATAGTTTCCCTACTGTGGGCATTTCTGTGTGCCTTTCCCCTAATTAATGACTTTTCTCCATCAATTAAGGCTGCTTCCTGTGTATTTTATTCAGTGGTGTACATTTTCATAGCCGACATTTGAAATCTTGCAGTGTTTCATCCATGCTTGGGAATGGCCCATGCAACGTTCCGTTGTGCAAATATTTTGCGTACATTCTCTCCCCCAAAATGAGCTTCAGTGAGGGGCAAGACCACAACTGTTGTCAAAATTGCATGACCCAAGGACACTCTTCTCCACTAGGTGTGTTGGCCAGGATCTCTGGGAGTTGTAGTCTAAGAACATCTGGGGAACCCAAGTTGGGAAGCACTGGTCTACACCTTAATGATGAACCACCAGCTAGACACAGAGCATTATCAAGCATTGCCAATGCTGTCCTGTACACATTCACCCAAAAAATAAATCTCACACTGAGATTCCCTCTTCGATAAGCAGTGCTGACAATTATGCCCTCTGGTAGCATTCCCATGAGCTGAGATGTTTAGATTGTCCTGCCACAGTGGTAAACAAAGCTAGCTAGATGTGTTTCTGGATGGATGTTGCTTTCAATGGGGCCAAAACACAAAGGAAATCTTGTTTTGCATCAAATGTTTTGGGGTGGAAAGATGAAAAAGCATATGATGAAATGAAGTATATGGGTGGAGAGGCCATTATTTGACGGCATTTTAAGTGCCAAGCTCTTGGGACAGTTGGACAACCCCTAGGCAGAATGGCTTCAAAAGGAGATCTAAATACCAATTTTGCACTTAGATACGGCCGTGTTTCTTTTCTTTTCTTTTATTGAGATATATTTTGGAGTTTGAGAATATATGTTATTAAAAACAAAAATGTAATAATGATGACAATAACAATAATAAAAAAAATTGTTGTGAGAGATTTGTCAACGTTATGATGGTGGCGGGGGAGGGCACAGTCTTCCAGATGAGACAGATCCCATTTCATGAGCCCCAAAGGGTGGCTCTCAAACCCCGAAACCTCATGGTCTCCAGCTTGAACATACAACCCCAATCATCATCATCATCATCATCATCATCATCATCATCATCATCATCATCATC
>JAHTLZ010003542.1:81016638-81038542 GCA_023846285.1 Phrynocephalus versicolor
GAGAGAGAGAGAGAGAGAGAGTAGGAAGGAAGACAGCCAACCCTTTGTTAACTGTTTTGAGTGGAAGGGAGATACAGTATTGTGCTGATTATACTTGGCAAAGGGGCATGGTGGCTCAGTGGACTAAGGCTTCCAAAAACTGTTGGCTGCAAAGTCGGCAGCTTGGCGGTTCGAATCCCAGGTGCCACGCAGCGCAGCGAGCTCCCACTGTTAACCCCAGCTCCTGCCAACATAGCAGTTCCAAAGCACGTAAATGCAAGTAGATAGATAGGTACCGTTGTAAAAAGTGGGAAGGTAAAACGGCGTTTCCTTGCAGCCATGCTGGCTACGTGGCCATGGACTTGCACAACACTGGCTCTTCGGCTTGAATGTGAAGATGAGCATCGCCCCTAAAGTCGGACATGACTAGCACGCATGTGTGGGGGGAATCTTTCCCTTTACCATTATACTGGGCAAAGGGTGGGTGGGAGAGTTAGTGCAACCTTGTGTTGCTTAGACAACATGGGGAACTTTCCTGGTATTTTTGGTAAAAGAGGAGGTGACCCCCCAATGGCACAGGAAGGGTTAATTGAAGCCAGCGTGCTTCCGATTTAGAGAGGTGAGTTTCTGGATTATGACCACCCCCACTCCCTGAGAATTCTCAAGGCAGCCACTGTTCAAAAGCTCAAATCTTCCCACTTGTAATCAGAATTGTTCAGGAGCTATCCAAGGTACTGATCTCAAACAGCTCAGCACTAGAGATGGGCACGAAATGAACAATTTTTCGTTTTCATTTTCGTTTTTTCATTTCATTACGTAACAAAACGACAAACGAATTTTGTCCCTAAAATGAAACAAAACGAACAGAAACACCAGAAATTTTGTCATGTGTTTCGTTTCCGTTACTGCAATATGAGTGAATTGCTTAAAATCCTAAAAAAAATCACAAAAAATTGAAATAAATGGTAACGAAATGGTAACGAAACGAACAAAAATGAAAATGAATTTTTTGCAAAAATTCACAAAAAGGAAATGAACCGAAACAGACCCTCCAAACAACAAACGACAAACAAAATGCCATTTTTTTTTTATTCGTGCCCATCTCTACTCAGCACTGACTTTTAGAGTGAACTGGCGGTGGGTAAATTCAGCAACAAGCTGTCCAAGAAGGTCCAGAACCTGCGTGGTTTTCTGGAATAAATCAAAGCACCCCCATCGTCTGCTCAAGATCTTGTCTGGGAAACAGAGCTCAACCAGAAGGGTGATTCAAAGTCCCTGGAAAGCTCTTCATGGGGCTGCTTACCTCTCCGTTTAAGAAGCAGTACAGGAGGGCAACCACAAAGCCCTTTTAAAAAAAAAAAAAAGAAGAAGAAGAGAACAATCAGAAATGCACACATACTCAGTCTGCAGCAGCAAACAATTGGCTAGAACCCTTTTCCTTTTCATGGTGCATAACAGCTGCACATGGAGGAATGTTCTGCTCAAGGCATCTTTCCAATCTTGAATGCTGCCTGTGGCTTGAGTGGCTGGGAGGGACCTCTCTGGGCTGGGCTGACTGTCAAGATATCCAGCCCTAGCCAATCATGCCCTCCTGCTTCTCAATGCCACGGCAGCCCCGTCTCTCTCCTGAGTGTCCCTTTCCCTTTCTTTAGCCTGTTGAAGTCAGTGGTTCATTTCGCGGTTGATCGGTTCACTTCTCTAAGTAAGGGTATTTGTACACGACCCCTAAACTCCGCTGCAAATGGTTCCCAGCTCCGGAGCTTAAAATTGTTTCCCCACCAGCTCCGGAGTTTACAGATAATTAAGTGCGACCACGCCCACCTAAGCGTGTCCCAGCGCACTTTTCAGGTACCCGCTCTCCGGAGGTGAAAATTCCTGATGTGGATATAACGTAGTGACTGCTGGGCTCTCCTTGCTTCTGTTTGTTCTTTTTTTGCCCCCCGCCCCTTTAAGAGATCTGAATGCAGTGCCAGGGTGGCAGAATGGAGGTGAGCGGCATTCTGTTCTTCCTTTTTTTCTCCCTCCCTTCACGCAGACAGAACAAGGAAGTGCGGAGGGGGTGGGAACGCAGGAACAGCGACAAACCCCTAAGATCTCTGGTCCAAATTTAAGTGGCCAGCGGATCTTAGGGGTCATGTGAAAAGGCTCTAAGTAAGTATATGGCTCTTTCTTCTAGTGATCTCTGTGGCAGCTAATGAGAAAGAGGTGGACTCTGGGTTGCTTGTAGCTGTTTGCCTCTGTGGATTCTCCACTTTTCTACCGCCTAGCTGGAAGCTGAACATTCTGCAACCTGTTCCATCCCTGCCCTGCTGATCTCTGGGTGGCCGTAACGCAACCTGGAGATCATCCCACTGAGATCACAAAAAATTCCCCTTTCATCGGAGTTTAGGCAGCAGAGTCGCAACATGAGTCTGCCCTGTTCAGATGTCAACCTGCAACCATCAGCTGCATCGCACAAATGCCAGCTTCAGTTTTATCTGTCGTGGCTTTACCCTAAGGCAGTGGTGGCCAAACTTTGGCCCTCCAGATGTTTTTCCCAGAATGCCACGCCTGTATTGCCCATGACAAAGGGCTGTGGGAGTTGTGGTCCAAAACATCTGGTGGGCCAAAGTTTGGCCACCACTGCCCTAAGGAATCCAAAGAGACTGACTTTTAGCAAATAATTATACCTACATCCCCAAACTACAGATGACCAGATTCAAGCCTTTTGCCTGTTCTCAGCCCTCACCTGGAAAGAGCCCAGTCCCAGTTCAATGTACAGTCGGGCTACCATTCCAACGCTCTCTGGGAAGAAGGCAAAGATCACGTAGTGCGCCCCAAAGAGGGGAATGAGGAGTAGAGTGGATTTGGCCAGCCGTCTGAAAGAGAGGAGTTCAAAGAAAGCTCATCTTAGAAATGGCATCAGAATCTTTCCTGGGAGATGAACACGGGAGACCCAATCGGGTGTTCCAACCACCAAGGAGGGATGTGAATTATCACCTGGGAGGAAACAGCATCGAGGAAACAGAGTGGGAGAGGATACAGTGCCCCCCCGCCCTTTCGCTATATCGCGGGACTGCAGTATATGAAAAAAGGCCCCCTGGGGTAAGGGGGGAAAGGTCTGTTTCAGGCCTCCCATACTTACCCCAGGACTGGGGCTGCCCTGAACGGGCCTGCGAGGGCCTTCTCAGGCCTTCTGGGGGCCCCAAAAGGGCCTCCCTGCGAACTGGAAGTGACTTCTGGTAAAGCGGAAGTCACTCATGGGTCACTGAATATCATTTCTGACGCCTCCGAGAGCCTTTCTAGGCCTGTCAGAGGCCTCAGAAATGATTTTCGGCGACCCAGGAGTGACTTTCGGTTTACCGGGAGTCACTTCCGGTTTGCAGGGAAACCTTTGGGGGCCTCCAGCAGGCCTGGGAAAGCCCTCACAGGCATCTTCAGGGCAGCGCTGGGCTGGGGTTAAGTACAAGAGCCCCCATTTAGGCTCCCCAGGCCCGATCTGAACTGCATCCGGATATCACAGATTTTCATTTATCGCAGGTCGGGTTGGGTCCCTAACGCCCGTGATAGGTGGGGGGTCATTGTATATGGAAACCAAGGGTCATGTTTCTGTGAAAAACTGGAAAATCCCAATGGTACAACAGGAAGTCTCAGTGTTGAAATCCAGGAAACGAATGAGAAGGAGAAATGCCAGAAAATAAGTTTGTTTGTTTTTACATTCCTATATCTCCATGCTGAGGGTAGAAGGATGCTTGCATGGCATCCCATACTGACCCATGAGAACGAAAGGTTTCGTCTCTTACACGAAATGCTTTGTAGGCCTTCCTCCGGTTTCTGAAGACTTTAATTTCTGCACCAAAATCCGGATGACGTTCAGAAAGATGACGAAATTCATCTAGAGGGAGACAAGAAGGGGGAACCTGGTCTCATTCTCTGCCAGGGATTCAGGAAACAAACAATAGAACTAGAGCTGGAAGGGACCCCGTGGATCATCTAGCCCACCCCCTGTCAAAGAGGCCCAGGGGAGAATCGAACCCCCAACCTCTGACTCCACAGCCAGAGAGCTCAATCACTGAGCTACCTAAGAGTTCTGTAATGATAATTTTAGAACTCCAAAGTGCAAGAGTCCCTAGATCCTTGATTGCAGCCCCTATCAGAGAGATCCAGTGGGAGAATTGTAGTCTACAGCCACAGACCTAAACCATTGAGGTAAATGCATTCTCCTGTTACATTCCCAGGAAATTGACTTTTTTTGCATGCATGCCTGTCTGCGTTATGTTTGGTACATAATCATATAATCATAGAGTTGGAAGAGACCTCAAGGGCCATCCAGTCCAGCCCCCTGCCATGCACCCAGAGGATCACCGGTGTGTGGAACTCCCTGCCAGAAGAAGTGGTGACCGCTGTCAGCCTTGACAGCTTTAAGAAAGGATTAGACAAGTTCATGGAGAACAAGGGTATCAATGGCTATCATGATGGATGCCTAAGGACAACCTCCAGGTTGGAGAGATAGGCAGGATATCTCTCAATGCCATTTGCAGGGAATCGAAAGGAGGTGAAGACATCTGCTTGGGAATACCCTGAAGCAAATGGTGAGCCACTATATGAGACAGAATGCTGGACTGGATGGGCTGGGGTCTGTTCCAGCAAGGCTGTTCTTATGTTCTTATGCAGGAACCCCCGTCACAGTGCTCCTGACATATGGCCATCCACCCTCTGCTTAAAAACTTCCAAATAAGGAGACTCCACCACCCTCCTTTATGGCAACATATTCCACTGCCGGACAGCTCTAACCATCAGGAAGTTATTCCTAATGTAATAGTCCTTCTTCCACTATTAAATGCCTTGAAATCTGTAAGAAAACTATTATTATTAAGCTGGACTGGCAAAGGGCAACAATTTCTGTATTCAGTGGACTTCTGTTTGAAATGACGGTATTTATTCAAAGGTCTGTCCATTTTACTTTTTCCAAATAATAATTTTAAAAATAAAGAGGGTTTGTTCTCCATCACTAAAAAAGGAAATTCTCAAGCATTCATGTGCAAATTCACAATTTTTAAAAATATTTCTAAGGATACAATGGGATCATTTGGGCAGCACCAAATAATCTGCACCTTATGCTATCACTCGGTTCTTCTTAAATGAGGAGTGGAAGACAATTACATGTTGTTTTGTACTCAATAAGACTCTGTCAACATTTTCTTATTTTTATGTTCATGACAAAGCTTTTGCTTAGTAAATGCCACACACCCCTTTTATTTCAATACAACTTTAGGATACATTAGGACCCCTTGAATCTGTGGGGGATTGCTTCCACAGCCCCTGCAGATACTGAAATCTGTGGATAATAGCAAATGCTAAATATATAGCATAGTAAAGGTAGGGAGTAACCAGAAAAAAATATATATTTTAACATGTGTTACCAGAACTGGCCACGACATAACATGCTATGTATAATATTTTCAGACTGCGGATAAGTGAAAGTGCAGATACTAAGATACCATAGCTATCAAGTCATCCACTTTTAAGTCCCATGCAACATGACTTAGGGAAGAAGGGCCCCCTTTTCTGGTCTGCTTTCGAGTCCAAAAATGCTTTGAATCTTTGCCGGCAGGGCCGGTAGAGTTATACGTTTGGACAACAACTCCCATAATCTCCTAGCCAACATGGTTGGAAGGAGCTGTGGTCCAGAAATATCATTCCACACCCACACCCTTCTGAGCTTCATTTTGATGCCTCTGCCTTCTGATGCATTTTCATAGCAGTCCTGCCCACTTGATCCTGGCTGAAGCTTTCCTTTGCAGCTCAAGACAATTGCTCGGTTTTCTGTACTTCAAAGCCATCAGATCAAAAGGAAAACTCACTAAAATCGTTAATAGGACGGGTCCCTTGATGATCCACAGCACCACCGCATTCTCTTCCTCATCATCCCAGCATCTGAGGTAAAAAAAAGGGGGACATTTTGTTTACATTAACCTGAGGAGGGGGGGAATATTGCCTCCCCCTCACCGCTATTGCTTTGATGAACAAACACCGCTTCTTGCCCGGATAACCAACCAGAAATGTCCAGATACCAATTTCTGTAAATATTTTTTATTTCCTTTGCCTCTGGGAAACCGAAATGCAATGAAAATACTGGTCTGGGGAAAAGACAGATGCCCAGACACCGAGGATTATTGAGTGGCCTTGAGTCAACGATTGTCTTCGAGCCTCAGCTGCCTTTTAAGACTAAGGCAAAGGTTTTAAGAATGGAAATAATAATTAATTATTATAAAGCAGGGATATTGGCAAACCTTGGTGTCTGAGTCCAAGTCTTTGAAACCAAGTCATAAGACCTGAGTTTGAGTTCATATTAAAAAAAAAACAAGCTACAGTGGTCCCTCTGTTAAGGTAATTAATTCGTTCTCTGGGCCATTTTGTATTGTGCAAAATTCTTAAACACAGTTTCCCTTCATCCCGCCACCCTCACAGGTACATCTTGTGGGAACCCATGAAAGGGCCTTCTCTGTGGCTGCTGCTCCCAGACTATGGAACTCCCTCCCACTGGAAGTCAGGACTGTCCCATCTCTTATGTTTTTCTGGAAACAGGCAAAGACCTTTCTCTTCAGGCAAGCTTTCCCTCAATGATGGACTACCATGTGTATTTTATATGAATCTATGGGTTCACATAGACTTTGTGTTTATAACTACTTATAACCTTGGGGCTTTAATGTAATATTGTCTATTAATGCTGTAAGTGTAAGATGTCCCTCAATTCCTTGTTCTCAAATACTTGAACATGTCTTAATTGTACTGGACTGTATATCGTCCCTCATTACTGTAAGCCACCTTGGGTCCTTTTCCAAGCAGAAAGGTGGGGTAAAAATACTCTAAAATAAATAAATAAAATAATTAATAAATAAATGAATCAAAATCCAATTAATCAGTACTGGAGGTCAGAAAAAAAAGGCAAACCAGGGTATTCCATTTAAAATTTTCTTAAGCTGAGGCATCCCCATTCTTTTGTGATGCGAACACCACTCATCAACTTTTAATACCTTACAAAAAACTTAAACCGGGGCATTCCATTGGAAAACAATTCTTATACCAAGTCATTGCCATTTCTACTAATTTCTTTTCTTAAACCGAGTTTTTCTTTGCCCAAGGCAGTCTTAAACTGACATACCACTGCATTCTTGTTTGTAGGGGAAGGGATGGTGGAGCCCCGTGGTGCAGTGGTTAAATGCCTGTACTGCAGCTAAAACTGTGCTCACGACCTGGGGTTCGATCCCAGGTAGCCGCCTCAAGGTTGACTCAGCCTTCCATCCTTCTGTGGTCAGTGAAATGAGTACCCAGCTTGCGGGGGGGGTGGCGGCAATGTGTAGCCTGCATAGTGTAATTAAACTGCAAACTACCCAGAGACCACTTGAAGTAATATGGGGCAGTATACAAGCAGAACACAAACACATGGGGAGGGGAGGGGGATTGAGTTGAATCTAAGTCAAATCACGGGTACAACTTGACGCCAACTTGAGTCCCATGACTTGCGTCTCCATTCCTGGTTATATAGGGCGTTTATACACGACCCCTAAACTCCGGGGCAAATGGCTCCCAGCTCTGGAGCTTAGAAATGTTTCCCCACCAGCTCCGGAGTTTACAGGAAATTAAGTGCGACCCCGCCCACCTAAGCGCAACCCAGCACACTTTTCAGGTACCTGCTCTTGGGAGGTGAAAATTCCTTGATGTGGATGTGCCGGGCTCTCCTCGCTTCTTTTTGTTGGTTTTTTTTTTTTTTTTGCCTCCCACCCCTTTAAGAGAAGGAATCAGGAAGTGACGGGGGCTCGGAGCAGCTTCCACCGGCACCAGGAGGTAAGCCTTTATTCTTTTATCCCTTTTTCCCCTCCCTCCCCTCACGCAGACAGGAGCAAGGAAGTGCGGAGGGGTGGGGATGCTGGAACAGCAACGAACCCCCAAGATCTCTGGTCGGAATTTAAGGGGCCAGCGGACCTTAGGGGTCGTGTAAAAGCGCCTATAGTGATATAAATTTACCGAGAGTTCTCACACGATTAAGGGTGGTTTATCAGCTCTTCCTTCTGGTGGCACTCTGGGGCACTCTGCGGCTGACTCAAGGCTGTGAAGATGACAAGGCGTGCAAGCCCATCTGTCACACACACACTGGGTGATCTAAGCAGGGCCCTCCCCAAGTAGACACGGGATTCAAAATCCTAATGCATGGCTCAGCAGCCAGGAGCTCCAACCAACCAAGAAATCTACCATTTCTCACTGACCCTACGTTTCTTGGTGGAAATGTGGTTGAGCACATGCATAACAAGAAGCATAATGGTTCAACAAGAGAAAGCAAAGTATTCTGCTATACTGCCCCATACCACTTCAAGTAGTCTCTGGGTGGTTAACAGTTTTTAATTACAGTATGTAGGCAACATAGCTCTGCAAAGACATAACAAACCTCTCCTTTGTTCGCATAAGTAATAGATAATTTAATTTAATTTAATTTTAATTTTTTTTAAAAAATTCAAAAGGGGAGATTTTTTTCCCTGCTAGTTATTGGTGAAATATAGTGGAGGAAATTAAATGAAAAATCACCCAGTATTCTGCCTGTAAATCCTAGCCAGGATCCACAAGGATGATGTGATTACTGGCGCTCCTGCAAACAAGAAAAAAAAAAGGAAGGAAGGAAGGAAGAATTGTTATACAAGAAGCACTAAGGAAATGGAAGCATTAAAATATATCTTTCTTCAATTCCACTCTCAGATGGGCACTCCTTCCCATGATGAGGGCAGTGAGAGAATTGGTTCTCTTCATGACAGAGTGAATTGGAACTCTTAATGACAGAGTTCCTTCCCATGATTAGGCCAATGAGTGAAATGGTTGTTAAGTGAGAGGTTGAAGGTAGTGTTGAGGCTGCACTCCTTGCAGGGAGGCCAGAGCCACCGGAGAAGCAGGAAACAAAGATGGTTTCTTCACGTCCCTCCTCGTGCTGAGGTGAACTTTCTTCCGGTTTGAAATCGGTTGTTGTCACGTGATCTAAAACCGGGTCTGCCCCTGTTGGTTTGTACTCACGGGGCATGATGAATGGAACCGGCAGGACTGCAACCTCACATCCTCGATGTGCGTTGAACAGTTATTTTCCGAGGGCTTTTTCCATGTTGTCCTAAGCGCTGCCACTTCGCCTTTGTCGGTCTTTCGATTAATCGATAGCTTCCCGTCAAGGTTTCGCGGCGCGCAAATTAAAAGATGTAATTCAGCAAGATATTATCTCACTGGGGAATAAGAGAAACCGCACGTCCCCTCCGTGCGGATCGAGAAGCGAATTGAGGAGATTCCCGAGGTCAAGGAGGGCGCAGTTCGGGGTGAGTGGTCGGTTTGAACTCGCTTCGAGACGACATGGACATGAGGTTCCGTTCCTACGTACCGGTCCACAGCGGGGTCGCGAACAGCAACGAGAAGGGTGTGAAGTATCAGCCAAAGAAGGGGAAATGAGGTGGCCAATGCTCCCCCCTGCATGGGTCATTCATCTCCATCGTGGAGGCCTTGTGATGCTCCCAGCAACACCTTTCCTTTGGAAGCGGCGAAAGAGGAGGAAAGCGGGGTGTGTGTGACTCTGGAGCCCTGCTCCCTCCTCTCAGAGCCGCCAGCCAGGTAACAGAAGCAGGCTGGACGCTTTGGCCCAGAGGCCCTGAGGGCTGGAACAGCAGGTGTTTCTTGAGGCAGCCATGAGATGGTGGCTTTGGCCACTGCTGGTGGTTGTAAGTCTGAGCAGTCATTAAACAGGTCGGTTGTTAAGTGAGGAGTGGCTGTTATTTAAAACCTTCTTCATGTTGTTATCAAACAGCGAGATAAGCAATTGCTTGGCTGTCTCTGTTGTTTTGCCATATCTGTATTATAACCTATGCGTTGTCCTCTTTTTCTTAATGCTGTCTCGTATAATTCGGACAAAGCCAGGTGGAAATATTGCCCTCGTTCTGAACCACTTGTGCTGCTGTCAAGTGCAGGCTGTTTTCTAGAAACTGTAGAATGTACAAGAAATCATGAGCCAGCCTGTCCCTAGACCCTAGACTTTTTAGGTCAGGTGACAAGGTCACCTATTTTTTAATGATGTGGTGATGGCATCTGGCCTGGATGCCTTCAAGAGGGGACAGATTCCTGGAGGTGAAGTCCCTCACAGGTTACAAACCATGATGGACATGTATAATCTCCAGGCTTAAATCCAGGGTACTTTCAGGGCCAGATGCAGGGAAGTGGTATCAGGAGACAGATCTGTAGTCTCATGTGCTCCCAGACACATTTGGTGGGTCCACTGTGAGATACAGAAAGCTGGACTAGATGGGCCTTTGGCCTGATCCAGCATGACTCTTCTTATGTTCTGATGTTCTTATATTAATGAGACTAGAGATGGGCCCGAATTGGCAGTCTGTGCTGGTTTGGTAGACAGATAAACAGATGCTCCATGTTTCAGGCCCCCAGCCCTTCCAACGGGTGCCTCCTCAGAAGTAGCACCCTGGCATCTCTGCCCTGGCCCCTCCAGGCACTGCCTGTGAGGAAATAACCACTGGAGGGTTTGGGGCACCAAACCACAGAACACCTGTTCAGCTGTCTGCCGAACTAGCACAAACCAATGAACTAGCAGTTCGTGCCCATCAAACTAGTCTGAACTGAGGGCAGAGAAGAGAGATTTATGGAAGACAAGCAACTTACCACCATATCCACACATGTGTATTTTAGGATTGTGTGTGTAATTCAGGGATGGCGAGCTGGTGCCCTCCACATGCTATGGACTACAAGTCCCATTATCCATTCTCCTTGGCCCTGCTGGCTGGGTCATTTGGAAGCAGAAGTCCCAAGAGTCTTTAGGGTCATTGGTTCCTGATGTCTGCTTTCATGCATACCCGTGAAGGCCACCACACCTTCTTCAGGTGAGTCCAGCTCAACGGGATGGATGGAGAGGGAAGGAGGAATCCTGGACTGCGCACTAACCCCAGCCAATCAGGATGAATCTCCAGGCGTACTGCTTGTCAGGGACAAAGGTCAGCACCAGCAAGGTTTGCAGATACATGCCTTCCACCAACAGCCAGAAGAAATTGGCTAAGATGCTGAACTGGAAGAAAGCCACTGCCGCTTTGCAGGTCACCTAAAGGAGAGAGACGCAAGAGAGCAGTTAGTTTTGGAAATGGAGATTACCTGGACCGGGTGAGATGCTCCCCGTTAGAAATGAACATGAACCGAACGATGGACCCGAAAACACTAGCTGGTTCCTGGTTCAGTTCTTGGCTCAGTTTGTGCAACTCATTTTTCTGCTCAGTGCTTTGTTTTGATTCGGCAAAACAGATGCCCCCTACGCTATTTGCCTGCCCCTGTTGCCTCCCCACGTGGCCCTGCAGCATCATTCTCCACCACCAACATCTTCCAAGACAGCAGCCCAGCTTTCCTTCCAGGTGATGGGTCTGCGGCCTGTGTGCTTGTGAACGTTCTTCATTTCTGAAGCTGGAAGAGGAGGAGGAGGAGGCAAGACCAGGAAGGCAGGAAGAGGGCAGGAAGAAGGGCGGTGGGCCATCAGATAGGGCAGACATGGTGGGTTCTCCCCCAGGGCATCAACTGGAAAACCCAATTGCAAACTGTCCATGGATTTGTGGTGGTTAGAGATGGGCACGGCTCAGCGAAATTTTTGTTTCCGTTTTCGTTTTTTTGTTTTTGTTAGGTAACGAAAACAAAAATGAAAATTTTTCAAAAAAACAAAACAGAAACAGAAACGAAACGAAAAATTTTGCCGTGTTTTTCGTTTTCGTTGCGGCAAGCACATTGAACTGAAAAGAATGCTAACGAAACAGAAATTTTTCGTTTCCGTTTCCGTGTTTCGTTTTCGTTAGGCAACGAAATGAAAACGAAAAATTTGCAGAAAAACCCAACAAAAACGAAAACGAACCGAAATGGACCCCTCAACGAAAAACGAAAAATGAAAAACCATTTTTTTTAGTCGTGCCCATCTCTAGTGGTGGTTTTTGGATAGCCACAAAACATCACAAACCACGAATTGTCCAGTTTGAACCCTTCTCTACTGCACTCAACAACATTTGGATCATTAAGGGGAGCAATGAAGAGATTCTAACAAGCCCATCTTTTCCCGCTGGCAATGTGAAACCCGCAGTGTAAGGGGTCCAGGGTTGTTTTATTTTATTTTTTTCATGGACGTAGCAAATGTCCATCTGCCAAATCCACAAACAACCCAGAATGCATTTGCACACTGAAGGCTGTGCTTTCCTAATTAGTTCGCAAATCAAATATATGTATGCAAAAAATGCCCATGTAATCTGAACACAAATACATGTGAATGTTTCTCAAAAAATGCATTATATTATGGAAAGACTGCTTGCAAAAAGCATGCAGCAGGAAATAAGAACTGTTTATGAATTTTCATGCTGACTTTTTTTGAGATGCATTTTGACGCTTTTATACATTCATTAATGCAAGGCCTGCCCCTCCAAGAAAGGTGTGTGTGTGTGAAGCTACACAGACTTTGTGTTTATAACTACTTATAACCTTGTAGCTTTAATGTAATGTTGTCACTTAATGCTGTAAGATGTCCCTCAATTCCTTGTTCTCAAAACTTGAACATGTCTTAATTGTATTGGACTGTGTATTATCATAGAATCATAGAATCACAGAGTTGGAAAAGACCTCAAGGGCCATCCAGTCCAACCCCCTGCCATGCAGGAACCCCTATCACAGTATTTCCGACAGGTGGCCATCCAGCCTCTGCTTAAAAACATGTCTTAATTGTACTGGACTGTATATTATCCCTCATTACTGTAAGCCACCTTGGGTCCTTTTCCAAGGAGAAAGGCGGGGTAAAAATACTCTAAAATAAATAAATAAAATAAATAATAGAAAATGTCAAGAAACAGAAGTCAAAGCAGTAAAATCTCAAGACCATGTACGTGGCAATGAGGACATTGAGCTTTTAGTGGAGCATTTGAGGTGAAATTTGCACACCGTAGACACCAGGCAGTGGTCCATGCTGTCGTCGGAGAACAAAATGGCGTCCTTGATGAAAACTGCAGCCGCCCTCAAGATGAACGAGAGGAACAAATGCATGTGGATATAATTCCGAGTACAGTGAAATTTCCTGGAAAGGAAGTGAAAAAGGTCATGTCTTGTTTGGAAGACTGATGTCATTTCAATGGGCCTGATCCTGCACTCAGAGGTTCCGCAGCCCAGAGTTCTGCTTTGGAAGATGGGCGGGGTAAAAATCCAATAAATAAATGAATGAATGAATAAATAAATAAATAAATAAATAAATAAATAAATAAATAAATAAATAAATAAATCTAGCAGGGAAGGCTGCCACTGTGGGGCCACAGCTAATGTAAAAGCGAAGGGGGAAAGCCATACAGTGGTCTCTCTTAAAATGAATTTAATTCGTTCTGCATGCCAATTTGTTTTAAAAAAATTTCATCTTGCGAAACGTGTTTTCCCATACGAATGCACTGAAAATGGATTAATCTGTTCCGGAGGCTATGGGCTGCTTCATTTTTATGAACATTTTGTCTTACGAAACACGGTTCCCCATTGGAATGCATTGGGAATGGATTATTCCATTCCAGAGGCTAGAATAAAGACAAAAATAACCAGTCCCCCCCCCCTGGGTACACGCGGAACACTTTTTCATCTTGCGCAGTATCCCATAGGGAATTTTTTGTCATGTGAAGCATGCCTATTCCCAGAATTTTTTTTCTTCCTATGATTTTTTTGTCTGTAGTTCCTCATGGCCTGCCATGCCTCTGTACAATAGGCTGGCCTTTGCTGCAAAAATAAATAAATAAATAAATGCATAAATAAATAAATAGAGATGGGCACGAAACATTTTTATTTCCGTTTTTTGTTTCGTTACGTAATGAAACGAAAAATGAATTTTGTCTCCAAAATGAAACGAAACGAACAGAAACACCAGAAATTTTGTGTCCGTTTCGTTTCCGTTGCGGCAATACATTGAATTGCTTTAAATGCTAAAAATAATCACAAAAAATTGAAATAAATGGTAACAAAACGGTAACGAAACAAAACGAAAACAAAAACGAATTTTTTGCAAAAATTCACAAAAAACAAAAATGAACCGAAACAGACCCCCTTAATGACAATGACAAACAACAAATGAAACACCATTTTTTTGATTTGTGCCGATCTCTATAAATAAACATAGGGTCACAGCAGGGCAGAGTTGGCTGTATAGTTCAGTGGTTTAGGCTTCCGGCTGCACAGTTGGGAGTTCAGTTCGGCCCCAGTGCCTCTTCAAAGAAGAGCCAGCCTGGGTGGCCTTGGGCAAGCTGCACCGTCCCAGGACACCCCCAGGAGAAGGCAATGGGAAACCACTTCTGAGTGCTCTATATCTAGAAATCCACCCCCCCCCCAAAAAAAGGTTGCAGTGAGCCATAATTGGCTTGAAAACACACTATTATTATCTATTCGTTTAAAAAAATATTAGCAGGACCACTACCAAGAGGTCTCTGGGCGGCATACAACAATGTATTTAAAAACTATAAAACAATAAAATTATTTAAACTGTAAAATACAACACAGTTAAAGCACAATTCAATACAAATTATAAAAGCCTGCTGCTCATGTGTCCAACAAAAAAAAATCTAATTAAAATGCTGGCCAAACAGGAAGGCGAACACCTTCCAAGGACTTAAAGAAAGGGAAAGTGTCCTCACCACCACTCATGTTTAGAGATGGGCACGAATCGAAAAATGGCCTTTCGTTTGTCGTTTGTCATTTGGAGGGTCTGTTTCAGTTCGTTTCCATTTTTTGCGAATTTTAGCAAAAAATTGTTTTCATTTTAGCTTGTTTTGTTACCATTTCATTGCCATTTATTTCAATTTTTTGTGATTTTTTTAGGATTTTAAGCAATTCACTCATATTGCAGTAACGGAAACGAAACGCACGACAAAATTTCCGGTGTTTCTGTTCATTTCGTTTCATTTTAGAGACAAAATTCATTTTTCGTTTTGTTACGTAACGAAACAAAAAAACAAAAACGGAAACGAAAAATTATTCATTTTGTGCCCATTTATTTATTTATTTATTTATTATTGAATTTATACCCCGCCCATCTAAAAGTTGCAAGCCGGCTTTCTTGCCTAGGATTTCTCTTCCATATGGAAAAGTGGCTTTTGGAGGGAAGCTTTGCCGATCCCATTAGTCCATGGAGGTGCCGCAGAAAGGACGCAGTCTCTATAGCAGGGGTCCTCAACCTAAGGCCCGGGGGCTGGATGTGGCCCTCCAGGGTCCTGAACCTGGCCCCCGGGACCAATTGCAGACCCCCCCCACCTACCCCCTGCTTCGCAAGCAAGCCAGCCTCTGCAGCTGCTTCTATTGCTGAAGTGGGCTATGTCGCTATCCCCATTCCCTCCACCCACCACCCGGATGATCGGCATGCTAGCTAGTGGGACAGTTCAAAGTAGGAGGGCCATGGCAAGGTCTCGTGGTCCCCCCCACCCGCTGCCCAGATGGTCGAGGCACCAGCTGCAGCCAAGTGGGGCAATTTAAAATGTCAGCCTTTGGGGGGGGGACTGTGGTCCGGCCCCCAGTGGTGCCTGGGGGGTAGTGGACCGGCCCGCTGTTTGAAAACTTTGAGGACCCCTGCTCTATAGGCATGTGCAAAGGGCCTGTCCTTTAAGCATTTATTTGATGGAGGAAATGAACATGGACATTTCTAACCCTTTGCAACACTTCACATGTCCCAAGCCTTTGGAAGAACCAGAGAGGGGTGCAATTATTACCAGCCAAACATAATTCAAGGGAAGCATGGATGTGTCTAGAAATCACCTCAGACCGCCATTTTGGGCTGTCATAAAAGGGCAGCCTATTACTAGCTCTTAAGCTGGTGATCACAGTCTCTTGCTTGATAGGAATGGGGAGAGGAGCCACCGGTCGTGTAAGAGCACAGCACGAGGGGCGCTCAGCAATGGGAGAGGAAGAAAGAGAAAGAAAATGGCAGAGTGGGAGGGTGAATGGCATAGATGAATCAGGTTGTGGCAACGGTGGCATTCCCAAACAAAGGTGCTCTTCAGCACTTACCGAAAGACGCTAAAGATGAGAAGAGCTGTCACGAGTGAGGCCAGGGAGGTTGCATAGCCTGCTGTGTAGATGTACCAGAACGCCAGATAGTAGGATTTCTGAGAGGGAGAGAGAATTCATAAGTAGAGCTTCGTGGAAAGAACTCCAGTCTTGGAGCAGAGGAGAAGGGTGAACCCAGTGCCACAGAAGCAGTGGATCCACTCCGGGTTTTAGAAGACCTCTCCAAGGTGCTGCATCCTATCTTGGACAGCCCTTGTAAAGTTTGGATTAAAACCCGGCAGGGATTCACCATACTGCCGACACTGGGTTCGCCAGCCTTGAAGTGATTACCCAGGAAGAGAAAGGACATTGCATGTCTCCAACTTCACAAACAAGGTGGGGGAGGGGAGCAGAGCAAAAATGTGCATCCTCCTGGCAGTTCTTACCAACCTGATCTTCTGGGTCTTTTGCCATGTCTTCTTCAAATCCACAGGCAATGGAATATGATGGGAAAGGCTCAGACCAGTATGTGGCCCGGGTGCAGTTTCTGTGCAGCAGCCCTGTGAAAAACACTGCCGTGAAGCACTCTACAGAGCTGAGAGAAATGGTGACAACAACCTATTACTGTCCCTGTGCAATGTCAGGACTATACACGTATATTGACACTAGTCCAGGCATGACCAAACTTCGGTCCTCCTGATGTTTTGGACCACAACTCCCGGAATTCCAACCCTGTATTTTCAATGGCAGTTTAGACATGCCTGCACTAGTCCTATTTGGTCGTTATGTGAACTGGCTCTCAGAAACACGCTCACAGATAAGCGCCTCTCCATCCTGCTTCCTCCTCATAGAAAGCAATGCGTCAACAAAGGAGAGATTCATATAATAATAATCACCTCAGAACTGCAGAGCAAAACAGGACCCCATGGATCATCAAGCCCAGACCCTGTCAAGGAGGCCCAGGGGGGAATTGAACACCCAACCTCTGACTCTGCAGCCAGATAGCTCAAACATCAAGCAACACAACCATCCCGTTCCTCTTTGTGATCAAGAAGCATGATTTTTCCAGGGTTCTGGCTTGCATGGAGAGTCTGCTGTGAGCAGGAATTCTCTCTCTCTCTCTCTCTCTCTCTCTCTGTCAATTTGCAGACATGTCACTTTTCATGTGGAGGGAGCGACAAAGGAGAGGGGGAGTGGAAGCAGTTCTCCCTAACCTCGTTACTAGAGATGGCCATGAAACGAACAATTTTTCGTTTCCGTTTTTGTTTCTTCATTTCGTTACGCAACGAAATGACAAACAAATTTTGTCTCTAAAATGAAACGAAATGAACAGAAACACCGGAAATTTTGTTGTGCGTTTCGTTTCCGTTACTGCATGAGTGAATTGTTTAAAATCTTTTAAAAATAACAAAAAATTGAAATAAATGGTAATGAAATGGTAATGAAATGAACAAAAACGAAAACAATTTTTTTTGCAAAAATTCACAAAAAATAGAAACGAACCGAAACAGACCCGATAAATGACAAATGACAAATGAAATGCCATTTTTTAAAATCCGTGCACATATCTACTCGTTACGAAGCAGTTAGGGGAACAGCGGCTGTTGTCATCCTGGAAGGCCAGCTGCCATCCACCTTAAACCAGGGGAAATGGAAGCAAGGAGCACCACACATAGACTGGTCTGGACAAGTGACGTGGCCTAGCTATGGCAGCAGAGAGTCAGTGCTATCTACTACCCAGCTTGCTGGGGCGGGGGGGGGCAATGTGTAGCCTGAATACGGTAATTAAAAACTATAAACCTCCCAGGACTACATGTGGGGCAGTATATAAGCAAAACACTTTGCCTTATAACCCCTGTGGTCATGAGTAGAGATGGGCACGAATAAAAAAAATGGCATTTCGTTTGTCGTTTGTCATTTGGAGGGTCCGTTTCGGTTCGTTTCCATTTTTCATGAATTTTTGCAAAAAATTCGTTTTTGTTTTCATTCTTTTGTTACCATTTTGTTACCATTTATTTCAATTTTTTGTGATTTTTTTTAGGATTTTAAGCAATTCACTCATATTGCAGTACCGGAAACGAAACGCACAACAAAATTTCCGGTGTTTCTGTTCATTTCGTTTCATTTTAAAGACAAAATTCGTTTGTCATTTCGTTAGCTAACGAAACGAAAAAACAAAAACGGAAATGAAAAATTGTTCGTTTCGTGCCCATCTCTAGTCATGAGGGTTAAAACCAGTGGTTCAGGAAGCACCTCTTTTCCCCCCTTGAACCACGTTTTCCCCTTTGAACCACCGGTTTTCCAGAAAATAACCTGGTACTTCCCAAACCAATGTTTTTGGAAATTGCGATCCCGTCAACTGGGTTGTGTGGGTTCTGCCTTGGGCCTCCGACCTCACTGGGCCCTGACCGAGAAATACACGGAAGACAACATTTCTTGCCACGTGTGTTGGTGATTTCTTGGAAAAATGCTGGACATGGGACCACGACCGCTTCCCCAAACGTGGCTTGGGGCCAGCAACTCAGCCCGTCCCACATTCCTTGGCACCCTGGAGAGAGAAAGGAAAAGAGAAGTTGTGTGGGGACGCATTGACATTTCATGGATACCACGCTAGAAGCGTGACTCGAGCGGATTAATAAGGGCAAAACACCCTTGAACAACAACATCTTAATAAAAATTCAATGTGAAAAAAACAGTATCATCTTTAATATGAAAACAAATAGGTTAAACATGCAATTAAAGGAAGGCGATAGCACAAGACATCATGAGCGCTTGTGAACTTGGTCTCCTTTAAAGAGGCTCTGGTAAACTCCTCAGGTTACAAGTTAAACAATGGAAAGTTAACTTGGAATCTATAAAAAATGTTTCCTTGGATTTGAAATTGAGACTAATCCAACAAAAACTAATATTCAGAATATATTGGACCCCACAACGACTGTTTAGAAAAAAATTGATAAATTCAGACAGATGCTGGAGATTCAATAGTATAAACGCTTCCTTAATTACATATGCTTTGGAAATGTCCAGTAATATACCTATTGTGGATGGAAGTTCTCGCCTATATTAATAAAGTTTTGGGGAAATTTCTGTTATTTGAGGATATTCATGTTATCTTAAATTATATCCCCGTGGTATGGGGTCTAACTAAGGCTCAACAAAACTGGATTTTGAGAGCTCTCATGGTGGCAAAAAGACTTATATTAAAGGCCTGGAAGGATAACCATCCTCCACCCTTCACACAATGGTCAGAAGATCTGCGACAACTAGCCTCATTTGAACGAATATCATATAAAAAGCAACTACGAGAGGATATCTACATAGATATATGAAAGCCTTTTATTGACTCATTGTAAATATATAAGGCAATTTATAATGGATGTATTATATGATCTTAATGATGCATTGACCTTTGTTTTTTGTATGCTTGTTTTTGTTTCTTTAAATGTTTTTCTTTAATGTAATTTATGTTTATAGTATTATGTTAAATTTTCAAAAAAATCAAAAATAAAAAGTATATTAAAAAAGGACTATCAAATGCCCGGGGAGTGGGGGGAACCACCTGGAATCTGTAGGTCAACCTTTTCCCCACCCTGAAGAGCATAGTATGTACTGCCCGTGAAACTGTCATCTCAATCACCTTCGATCCATCTATTTACACAGGTTACCCATAATGTGGTGGTTTTCTAACCTTGGTTTCTCTGCTGTTCTTGGAGTAAGACTCCCAGAAGTCTTCACCGCTAGCAGTGCTGGGGAGGATTTCTGATAGTCGTAGTCCAAGAACATCGGGGGGGGGGGTCAACATTGGGGTGATTGCCATAGTGTAAGACCATAAAAAGAGGTAGGAGCACCCAGGTACAAAACCAGGCCCACAGCCACTACCTTGAAAACCGGGAACCAGAGATTCATTTTTCTCCATACACCGAGCCTCGTCTGCTACAATTTGTTGGAGTATTTTACACTCTGGGTGGATTGCAGCAACCTGAAAGAAAGAAAATGGACCCTTTATTTGTTGAAGCACATTAACCTGCTCTTCAGATACACATGCACAAACACACACACACACATAAGAACATAAGAAGAGCCATGCTGGATCAGGCCAAAGGCCCATCTAGTCCAGCTTCCTATAACTCACAGTGGCCCCACCAGATGCGTCTGGGAGCGCACGAAACTAGATCTCTGTCTTCTGATACCATTCCCCTGCATCTGGCCTTTGAAGGACCCAGGTCTTAAGCCTGGAGATGACACATCTCCATCATGGCTTATAACCTGTGATGGACTTTTCCTCCCTGTATATTATTGTTCATAAATCTGGAGCGTGCCCCCCTCTTTCAGGTCCAACCCACTGCCCAAGAAAGGAATGCAAGTCAAAGCAGATCTGACAGATGGTGTTCCCATTTTCCCTTCAGTGCTTCCACCATTGGGGCACTCAACACCTCCCCAGGTCACTGCTTCCATTGTCGCACTGCTCTAACAGTTAAGAAGGTTTTTTCCCCTGATAATCACCCTAAAGCTGGCTTTTTTGTAACTTGAGCCCATTATTATAAGAACATAAGAAGAGCCATGCTGGATCAGGCCCAAGGCCCATCTACTCCAGCTTCCTGTACCTCACATTGTGGCCCCACCAAATGCCTCTGGGAGTGCATGAGACTAGGTATCTGTCTCCTGATACCACTCCCCTGCATCTGGCCCTTGAAGTACCCAGGTTTTAAGCCTGGAAATTACACATCTCCATCATGGTTTGTAACCTGTGATGGACTTTTCCTCCAGGAATCTGTCCAATCCCCTTTTGAAGGCATCCAGGCCAGACACCATCAACAATAGCAACAGAGATGGAAGGGGCCCTATGGATCATCAGGTCCACCCCTTGTCAAGGAGGCCCAGGGGTGGAATTGAACACCATGGGTCTGCAGCCAGAGATATAATAAGCCACTGAGCTCTCCAGCACTTCTGAAGGACACTAAGAAAGCAAAAATTAGGACTAGAGACATCCTTCAAACTGGTGCATGTACTAAAATATCCCAGACAGATACACTTGCCAAACTAAAGATAGCACAACACGCCTTACTAAAGCCGACCCAAGTTGGATTTAGAGCTTAGACAAGTTACTTGCATGATGACAACGGCCCACATTCCTTCAACCAGTCTGAAGCCTGGAGTTATTTATTTAGTATTATGTGGCAGTGGACAAATGAATCAGCAGATGGTGATCCAGCAGGTAGGGCTGTCCGACTGAACTTGGTGTAGATCGTCATGTCATTCCCAGCCGGTGGCAACTCTGAAAGGGCTTTGGTCATATGTGAAATACATACAGTGGTACCTCGTATAAAGGAATTAATTCATCCCAGATGAAATTATGTTAAGCAAATTTTCCTTTATACACATTTCCCATAGGAATGCATTGAAAACAGTAACCCCTAATCGCAACCATTTTTGTTGTTGTACAGATTCGCCCCATAGACGATTCTGTTAAGCAAATTTCCCCTATCGCCGGAATTTTTTATGCTGGACAGATTTTATGTTATACAAACTGTTTGTCATACGAGGGTCCACTGTATTAATTAATCTTGCCACTGTCTAGTGAGTTTCCCTGACTGAGTGGCTATTTGAACCCAGGAACATTGAGAATGACAATGTATAAACCACCACACTAGCCCCCAGGAACATACACAGACATACAATACTGGGTTTCATATATAATTAGACCACACAAATACCCAATTTTCCACAATGGAGTGAACTGATTGCTCTGAAAGGGGCAATCTGATTTCCATTTCAAAAGAGCCATTTGAGAACCTCCACTGCAGGATCTTGTTGTATTGTTCCTCACCCCACTCCTCCATCCCTTGTTGGCAGCCAAATATGCTTTTAAAGAAGGGCAAACACAAAATTATCTGTG
>JAHTLZ010003542.1:81041010-81069834 GCA_023846285.1 Phrynocephalus versicolor
GGTTTTCTTCCCTTTCAAGTTGTCTTCAATTTGTGCAAAATAAATACCCCCTTTTGCCTTTAGAACCAGACGAAACAGAGAGAACAAGCACAGAATGTTTGACATTTTTTAAAAAAAGAAGCAAATAACCCATCCTATGCTTCTGATTTCCCAAATCCTTAGGCCAGCGGACACCCTAATTTCATGCAAATTGTGTGACTTTATATTGACGAAAAGTGGGAGACTTATCCAAAATGACATTTTCACTATTGCCTGAGCCATATCAAGAATGCGTGAAAATGCCTCGCTATCAATAAGAATATAAGAATGTAGTTGTGAGCATGACATGGATGCAAATGTAACGGAGCTAAGGAGAGAAGATGAGACACAGGGTTCTTGCTAATTTTAGAAGAAAGCCCATGCCTTTTCTCAGTGTTTCTCCTTCCAATGTTATTGTTTCAGTTCCTTTGTGCTCCAGAATGAGATAATGCTTTGATCGACAAGCCTCCTGCCTTAGGATCCAGCTTTTGTGTTTCAGAGAGAGGGGGAGTTGTCGCCTTAATTATGAACCTTGTAATTTGATTCTGCCTTGTGCACGAACAAAAACCTCTGATCTTAAGTTTTCAGCTGCAAAATACAGCAGCCCCTTTTTTTCAAGAGAAGGGTTCTAATTCAAGCCCTTGCCTCCTTTCTCTTCTTTTATTGGTCACAACTGTGGATAGTTTAAAGGGTAGAATTACGGTAATTAAACAGGCATTTGGCAGCTCGGTTGCTGTCCCCCCCCCCCAAAAAAAGCCCGTCTCCTGTCCTTTGTGCTGATGACACCCCAAACAATCGGGACACCCATGGTGCTGGGTAGGGGAAAGCCTGCCTCGATTATGGTTTTTAGGAAGGAATCTTGCTGAGCTAGGGGTGTGGGAGCTCGGCGGGCTAGAGCACTGAAACTGTAGGCTCCAAAGTCAGCAGTTCAGTGGTTCAAGTCCCGGGTGCCACGCGGTGGAGTGAGCTCCCGATGTTAAGCCCAGCTCCTGCCAACCTATAAGTTTGAAAGCATGTAAATGCAAGTAGATAAATAGGCACCACCATAAAAAGCAGGAAGGTAGACAGTGTTCTGTGCACAGAAATGCATTCACATGGTCATGGACTTGCACAACACTGGCTCTTTGGCTTGGAAATGGAGAGCTAATGAACATCAAGAGTTGGGTGTTGTGGCCACCAGGAATATAGCAAAAAGGAGAGTCATGTCACTGCTTCTTCCATCATAGGGCAGCTTCTATCTGCCTCCTCTTTGAGTTTCTTTTGGCATTTAAGCCATGGATGCAATAAAGGGGCCAATTTACTCCTACTGGTATCATTGGTAGTACTGTATTCTTTGGGCAAGACCCTGTTGCATAGCCTAGGGCACGTTTACACGACCCCTAAGATCCGCTGGCCACTTAAATTCGGACCAGAGATCTTAGGGGCTTGTCGCTCTTCCTGTGTCCCCACCCCTCCACACTTCCTGGCTGCTGGCTGCGTGAGGGGAGGGAGAAAAAACAGGAAGAAAAGAACGTGGCTCACCTCTGTTCTGCCTCTCGCTCTTGTCGCGGCAACATTGCAGTCTCTTAAGTAGCTCTTAAAGGGGCGGGAGCCAAAAAAACAACAAACAGAAGCGAGGAGAGCCCGCACTCACTATCGTTACACCGCATCAAGGAATTTTCACCTCCAGAGAGCAGGTACTTGAAAGGTGCGCTGGGACGTGCTAAAGTGGGCCTGGTCGCACTGAATTTCCTGTAAACTCCAGAGCTGGTGGGGAAACATTTCTAAGCTCCGGAGCTGGGAGCCATTTGCCCCGGAGTTTAGGGGTCATGTATAAACGCCCCTAGTAAGTTATATGAGAGTAGACTCACTGAATCAGCAGTGATTAGGTGAGTCAATGCCTTTGTAGGTTCCATGGGTTCAAAGGGACCTCCTGTAGTCATGGCTTAATGCATTAGTGTGAAGTCACAACTAGAGAAGGCCCATTTAAACCCATGGAACCTACAACGGAATTGACTCACCAAATGCTCTCCAGTTCAATTGCTCCCTTCAAATGTTTGAACATTTGAAAGGATGTCACATTGAAGAAGGGACTGGCTTGTTTTCCATGGCTTCAGAGACTAGGACTCAGGGCAAAGGTCTCAAACTACAGGAAAAGAGATTCCATTTGAACATTAGGAAGAATTTCATGACAGATAGAGCTGTTCAGTGTTCAGCAGTGGAATATGCTGCCCCAAAGGAGGGTGGTGGAGTCTCCTTCTTTGGAGGTTTTTACGCAGAGGCTGGATGGCCATCTGTCGGGAGTCCTGTGATGGGGTTTCCTCCATGGCAGGGGGTTGGACTGGAGGGCCCTTGAGGTCTCTTCCAACTCTTATGATTCTATGATTCTAATACACTAAGTGGCAGTGTTTCAGCCTTTATTTCATTTCATCCTAGTGTATAGCTATAATGACATAACTAGAACTAGTATCATAGAATCATGAAATAGTTGCGTTGCAGGGAGTCTAGAATGCATCTCCAACTCCCACAGTCCTTTGTCATTGGCAATCTAAGCTTAGAATTATGGGAGGTGTGCTCCAAAACATCAGGAGGGCCGAGGTTTTGACATGCTTGTCCGAGCATGTTGGAAGGAGGAGGCAAGGGTTGGACGACCTTCCTTAGACCACCAAAGAACCACAAATATTAGTTAACATTCAGTAGGGGTTAGAGTGTTGGACTGAAACTTTGGAGATCCTCAGCTTGTGTTCCCAGTCCACTAAGCTGTGGCAATAATTGGCCAGGGACTTTATCTCAGCACCTGGAGGGCTCACCACTGCCCCCTGAAGTCATTGGTTCCCTTATCATACTGCTCTAACAGTTAGGACTAGAGATGGGCACGAAACGAAAAAAATTTCATTTCCATTTCCGTTTTTCGTTTCGTTACGCAATGAAACGACAAGCAAATTTTGTCTCTAAAATGAAACAAAACTAACAGAAACACCGGAAATTTTGTCGTGTGTTTCATTTTCGTTACGGCAATACAAGGGATCTGCTTTAAATGCTAAAAAAAACACAAAAAAATGAAATAAATGGTAATGAAATGGTAACGAAACGAACGAAAACGAAAACAATTTTTTTGCAAAAATTCCTGAAAAACGGAAACGAACCAAAACGGACCCCCTAAATGACAAACGACAAACGAAACACCATTTTTTTTTATTCGTGCCCATCTCTAGTTAGGACGATTCCTCCCAATATTCAAGCTAGATCTGGCTTCCTGGAACTCGGGCTCATGTTATGCGTCCTACATTCCGGGACGACAGAGAACAGATCCTGCCCCTTCACTATATGACAATTTTTCCAAGTATCCAAAAATTGCCATCATATTTCCTCTGTCTTGCATTGCAAGGTTAAACATGTCCATCCTTTCACTCTATAACTCTATTTGTTATAGTTAGGTGGTATCAAGTTGGAACTGACATATAGTGACCCTGGTCAGGCTTTCAAGGCAAGTAGGATATTTAAGGAGTGCTTTTACTAGTGTGTGGGGGGAAGAGATTGGAATAACCAATATTGTTTCGTTGGATGACCATAAGATTGACTCATTTCTGGTACTCACCCCCCCTCGCTGCAGTCAGGGTAAGTCACCTTCTCACTCTAGTCTAGACAATGGCTCCCAGAATCGGCCTGCCATCACTGCCACGATCCTTGCTACTTGTGCGATTCCGGCTTCTACCATCAGGAAAAACAAACTCCCCAAGCTGTCTTTAGAAAGATTGGCGATCCGCAAGCTTGTAGTCTGTCTGGTCCTTGCAGAAGGACGGGGAAAGCGTGACATCTGCACACGCTGAAGCCCAGCAACATATATGTGCTGTGTGTGACAGCTCGGAGTGGCATGTAGCTGGCTGAATGGATGGCTACAACTCAATTCTAACTTGGTGGCACAGAACACATACTCTCATACAACTATGCAATGAAGTAGCTTTAGGCACCTGACGCCATAAGGAAACCTCTGCTGGGGATTGTGGTGGTGGTGGTGGGGTTCTCTTCAGGATTCATGGTGCATATGCCTAATTGGCTACACCAGGCATGTCCAAAGTCAGGCCTGGGGGCGGGGTGCAAATGTGGCCCATAGAGATGGGCACGACTCAGTGAAATTTTTGTTTTGTTTTCATTTTTCATTTTCGTTACGCAACAAAAACGAAAATGAAAATTTTCCAGAAAACGAAATGAAAATGAAAACGAAACGAAAAATTTTGCTGTGTTTTTCGTTTTCGTTACGGCAGACACATTGCATTGAAAAGAATGCTACGAAAACGAAAAATTTTTGTTTTTGTTTTGTTTTTTGTTTCGTTTTGTAACGAAAACAAAAACAAAAAATGCGCAAAAAACCCCAAAAAACAAAAACGAACCGAAACGGACCCCCTAAACGAAAAACGAAAAATGAAAAATTATTTTTTTGAGTCGTGCCCATCTCTAGTGGCCCATCTTCAAATTTCGAGCAGCCCGCAGCCTCTTCTTCCCACCAGCTCAGCCTGTCATGCATCCCCACCAGCTGGCCACTCCCCATACCAGATGGAGACATCCGCTTGCAGTTTTACAGTTTGCCTGCCCTCCCTGCCTCTGTCCTTCACCCCACCCCCACCCCCCAACCCGCCACCTGCCCAGCCTGCCTGCCCCGGCTCCATTGCTGCAGCATCCTCCCCACCTCCTTGCATGTCCTAGTGGCTTGTCCAACATCCAGCCTGTGGGGGGCCAAATGTGGTTGAATGGTCGGCCCCCATACATTTTCACCTCATCAAATCTGCCCCTCCTTGCAAAAACTTAGGACACCCCTGGGCTACAGCCAGTGGACTTTTCAAAATTATATCCCAATCCTCAAATGAAATGCATGGGCCTTCTGCACCAACGCCACCTCCCCCTTCGCTAGCAAGGCAGGGGCCTTTGGCCTCGATAAGCCACATTGAGGAGAGGTATGAATGTGCGTACGTGAGCCGTGGCATGTCTTGGGAAGGACTGGGGCAATAAAAACACCTCCCTCCCTTCATTCCGGATGCAGCCTAAGAAATCCAAGCTCCGAGCCTCAACTAAGAAACTGCCTGGCTTTTCCTCCCGTCTTGTCAAGGATCTTGCACCTAAGAAATAACTCCAGGCAAATCCAGCGTTTGCCATGTTATAACCCATTGGTACTGCTCTGAGGAAGTGGGATTCACCCACAAAATATTTGCAACGTTTTTGTTCCATTTTTGTATTGTGTCTATTTCTATATCTCCACTAGATGGCACTGTATCCCTACTGGATTTAGGTCTACCACAATGTGGACTGGTTCCCAGCAGAGGGCAGCCTGTACCTGTGCAGAAAGAACCACAGCATAACGGAGAGCACCCTGTGTGTGTGTTTGTGTGTGTGTGTGTGTGTGCACCATCCCTAACAGAAGGAATATGTTGTGCCTTGCTCCTACCGAGATCTCGGGGGCAAAGGGAGGGGTAAAGCATAGCAAAGCAACGAGTTCTGCTTATATACCGCCCCATAGCACTTCAAGCAGTCTCGGGGCAATTTACAATTTAATTATGCAGGCTACACATTGCCCCCTCCCCCAACAAGCTGGGTACTCACTGGAGGAACATGGAGAAATGATCGGAGAGAGTTGAGATTCCCAGCAGTGCCCCACAACCATGCCAGCAGGGAAAGGAAGAGGGAGACCCCACTTCTGCCTCAAGCACTGGGTAGAAAACTTCTCCCCAGAACTTGTCTGGGGACCAGGCAATCATCTGTTGAGGGCATGGTCCCATTTCTGAAGCTGGAGAAGTAGCTATACCCATTGACATAATCCAGCCTACGAAAGGAGTTGGGTGCGGTTGGCCCCCAGCTCATAAGGATCCACGCAGGCATGTCCAAACTTCAGCCCTCCAGATGTTTTGGACCACAACTCCCACAGTCCTTTGTCATTGGCAATCTAAGCTTAGAATTCTGGGAGTTGTGGTCCAAAACATAAGGAGAGCCAAAGTTTGGACATGCCTGGATCCACCCCACCCCCTCATCCCATGGTGTTGGATTTTTCTGCTCCCCCACATGGGGAAGAGATGGTCTACATTCTCATGTTATGAACTATTTCGCCAACAAGGAATGGCTCCCTCGTGATCCAGCTTGACCTGTTCTTGAACTCCTAATAGTGTTGCAACTCTCACTTTGACGTCTCCTGCTTCGGAGATGATGGGATGCTATTAAGAGATAATGGGAGAGCAGGGTGCTCCGGTGATTCATCTGCCTTCTGCGTCTTGTGCTTTCCTCTTCCTCCTCCTCCTCCTCCTCCTCCTCCTCGTCTTGTGTGCCACTTCCCTGCACTTTGCCAAATTAAAAAAATAAAATGGCATCAGTGTGGCAGAACATAATTGCTTCATGGGCCTGCTCGGAGGATGAGAACGAGCAAGTTGTGCAAACATTTGCGATGCTCCCTCTCTTGCTTTCAAACTTATGGACGCCAACATGCTAGGCCTAATTTATCGCTGCGGCTGCAGAGCTTTAGGGAGAATCTCCTCAACCAGGAGGAAGGAGCAAGAAGCAACCTAGAATCCTCAGATTCTGAGCCTCCAGGGTTTCGAGGTGTTTCCAAAGTGGTCTTGTACAACCCTCTGCCCTTGTAGGAATAGGCACAAGATTTGGGATTCCCCTGAGTAAAGCTACTCAGCAGGAATTTCCCCCAAGCCTGAGTGCAAGTATCTGTAGTTAAAAGACTCTAAGAAGGTTACTTCACGTCCCTCTCATCACGGATTGTGGTCGTGCTTGGGACCGGTACGAGAAAATGTTACTCCATGTCCATTGCGTGATGGCGGAATCTCATCCCGAGCACGGCCCCTGAACTGGAATTTCAGCATGATGAGCCATACCTCTCCCTGACCTTGGGAATTCTTTTATCTCAGTTCCTGTTTTGAGACAAGATCCCGTGAAGTAAGGCTCGGCACGCAACATACACATTCTACATCTAGTGGCAAGAGTACGAAGTTGCATTCTCCAGTACAATCCCAATGGTGTAGACAATGCATCACAGAGAGATAAGAAGGCATAAAACCTCGAACTCTGCTGCTTAACACATGAAAGGCAAAGTTACGGAGAATCGAAATATCGAAAAATGGAAGGTCGGACCAAAAAAAGGGGGAGAGTACAGATATTGTCACGAAACAAGATGTGAAGTAACAGTCGTCACGATACCATCAATCATGCCCATGGGTAAACGTAAACAGGGACAGAACTGGGACAAGATCACATGACCGTGAACAATGTTATCATGAAACAAACGTAATCTCAGAACGAGGAAGGATGTGAAGTAACCGCCTAAATTACCAGAGGAGTTTCAGGATATATGCCTGTTCTTGGCCAAGGTTTTGTCAGCTCAGCAGCAATGGCCATTAAGTATGGAGAAGGGTGTGGATTCTAAATTCCATGGTACCTGCAAAGTCTTAAGGGATGGTAGTCTCTCTGTTCCTTAGATTCTGTAGAAGGAGCCTCTCAAAAATATTACCAGTCCACTAATGCTTTGCAATTCCTATGAATCTATGAGATCAAAGGACTCATCATCATCGTTGTTGTCATTGACATTGTCGTTAATTGCCATTTTGTTTAACTAAAACAGACAAGAATTTCTCATTTTCTTTTGGTTGAGCAATTTTTCTCAGTGCAAAATGGTCATACCTAGTGGCTCACAGGTGAAGAACATTGGGAATTTAAATCCCCCCTATTTAATTTTTTTAATAGCAGGGTCTCAAGTAGCTTTATGGACTGCAAAACTGCTGTTGCACCACCAGTTAAACATGCAGAAAATGAGATAAGGTCTTGTCGCACTGCTAAATAGCTCTCTCCAGAGGAGTTTCTGAAATGGTAGCTGTGTTAGCTTGTTGCTGTTCTGTATAATAAAAAACAAAATCATACTTAATGGAAGAGGAATGAGAAACCAAAATGAGATGGCAAACAGGTGGTTCGCTGAGGTTTAGCAACATGTCAACGAAAGGAACTTCTTGGTTAATTCTTTGTTACAGGAGCTTCGTGGGGCAGTGGTTACACTGCAGTACTGCAGCCAAACCTCTGCTCATGACCTGCAGTTCCATCCCAGGTAGCTGGCTCAAGGTTTACTCAGCCTTTCATCCTTCCAAGGCAGGTAAATTGCATATCCAGTCTGCTTGAGGGAATGCAATGTGTAGTCTGCATAATGAAATTGCATATCACCCGAGAGTGCTTTAAGTGCTATGGGGAAATATATAAGCACGCTCTGCTCTGCTCTCTCTATTGCAGGGAAAAAGATTTACAAAGGAATATACAAGAGAGAGAGAGAGAGAGAGAGAGAGAGAGAGAGAGAGAGAGAAAGTATGCTGCATTCATACATTCCAGCGTGCATCAAAGGGCTTAAATAATGACTAGAGATGGGCACGAAATGAACAATTTTTCATTTCCGTTTTCGTTTTTTTGTTTCATTATGCAACAAAATGACAAGCGAATTTTGTCTCTAAAATGAAACAAAACGAACAGAAACACCGGAAATTTTGTTGTGCGTTTCGTTTTCGTTACGGCAATACAAGTGATCTGCTTTAAATGCTAAAAAAAATCACAAAAAACTGAAATAAATGGTAATGAAGTGGTATTGAAACGTACGAAAACAAAAATGAATTTTTTTTAATAATTCGTGAAAAACGGAAATGAACCGAAACAGACCCCCAAACGACAAACGACAAATGAAACACCATTTTTTTTATTCGTGCCCATCTATAATAATGACCAAAGACTCTTAGCGCACTATATCTTTTACTACTCTAGATTCATCCACCTTCTTGACTATACCTAGAACTGTAAAGTACTTTTGCTTAATCTTACCTCACCATATTCCCTAAAAGCCAGACGGTTGGCAATTACAGAATATCTATTTAGTCAGCACCTTTCCTGATCGATACTGGTTTTGACAATGGCAATGTCATTCTGAAAGCCATGATTAAAATTCATTATTTCTTTCCCTATATCGCATGGTCCCCACCCTCTGCCTTATGCTCCTTCTGTCCCTATAAACCCGTGGCTTAATAGTTACATACCATGTGTCTTACGAAGAGGATTTCAATCCCCAAAAATCCACAACAAGAGAAATCCATTAGGCCACACAGCCTCACAACTGCTTTGTTTTCACTTGTGTTAACTCTAGAAGACAGAATATTAATTGTTCAGGACCTGGCTATTGCTTTTACATTCTTTTTTTATAATTCATGTCAGAAAACACAAATTCCTGTAGTTAAAGGTTAGGCCTCAAGCTCCATCTTGAGTTTAAAAAGTGCAACTCCTGAATTTTAGGCAATTTTGAACAGTTTTGCTTTTCTTCTGATGTTATGTCACAGGAACACCTGGAGAGACACTGCCCATTGTACGCTCACCATAAACACTGGATGTGTCGTATCTGTTGCATCAGTAGGCAGGTGACAAAGGGTATCTCCTACTACAGTGACTTATTAAGAGGTTAAATTTTAAAAACAGTGTTTTAATGGAATCTCTGCCTTACTGACTAGAGCAGGCATTGATAAATTGTTGGAATCAATTCTGGTTTCCTTGACAACCAGTTGAGATAAGCGCTACACTGCATTTCTGAAATAATCCTTAATTTCTATTCATGGGGCCATTTCCATGCATGGCATATTTCTGATTTCACACAAGGTGGCAACAGTGAGAGAACCTCCATCAAAAGGAGCATAAAAATGAGCATAAGGCAGATATTTCTTAAATAATGAGCTCCATGAAAGGAATTGCTGATTTGGCTAGCCTGTAGAATTCCTAAATACCAAAGGAAGGAAGGAAGGAAGGATTGTGAATTAGTATAGAGTCTGCTACTTTCCACCTTTCTGTGCCTACAGAGTGCATAAAAGTTACTTCCTGCACTACAAAGCAAACTAAATTCCAAGTGTTGTCTTTATAATGCCACTCCATAGCAGTTAAAGCACTTTTGGAATGGTTTCTATTTATTATTTAATTATGCAGTCTACACATTGTTCCCCTCATGAGCTGAGCACTCATTTTTACTAAATTTGGAAGGATGGGAGGCTGAGTGAACCTCGAGCCAAGTACATGACCCCCTTGGGATCGAATTGAAGTTTTAAGCTGAGCCTTGACTGCAATGTTGCAGTTTAACCAGCTCTCTACTACCATCTCCACCAGTCAGGACATGCCCCAACATTCACAGAATGCTTGACCACAGATAGAGCAAAGGAATCATTTTTCAAACCGTCTCCCCACCACATGAAAAAAGTCGGATGTCACAGCTATTGCCACAAGTAAGAGCAATCAGAGACTCTTGTGGCAGACCTTTGGCCAGGGACCGGAAGCCCTCAGAGAATCATGCCTTCGCTGACAGTGACTCCAAGAAGGTGACCAAACCACTGTCCAATCCTTCTGAACTGGGACCACAGAACCCATAGCTTGGCTATGAGACTTTTAAGCAGGTGCCACTGCTCCCTCAATTGATCTCAGGCTTTTTATTGGACAAGGAGACCCCGAAGAATGATCCCAACCAGCTTATCTACCCATGCACCACAGGAGATGCCAATAGCTCAAGAAAAACTCTACGGGTTGCTTCCCTCAATGTTACGGTCCCTCCTTGGCATGACTGTACTGTAGTTCTGGGGCTGCTGTCCATGGTGCTGAAATCCACTCTGCCATTGAGACCAAGGCTGATACTTCACGTCCATCTCATCGCTGTTCGTGGTCCCGCTGGGGATCGGTACAAAGTAATCTAACAACATGTCCATTACGGGACGAGTGGAGTTTGTCCTGATCACGCCCCCTGAACTGCGATTTAAGTGGGATGAGAGATTCCCCTCCCTGGTCTCGGGAATGTGCTCGTCACGCTTCTCGTTCCGAGATGAGTGCCCGTGAGGTAAGGCTCGTCACACAACATGCCATTCTCCATCTAGTGACAGGAGTGCGAAGTGCCATTCGCCAGTACATTCCCTATGGAGTCAGCAACGCAGTGCAGAGAGATTAAAAGTGAAATGCCTCAGACTTAGTTCCATAACGCATTGAAGGCAAGGCTTCAGATAATCAAAACAATGAAAAACGGAAGGTTGGGCCAGAAAAAAAAACCCCAGAGAACAAAGGCATGGAATTTCACATCTCATCACGGAATGAGGACATGCAGTAACAGTCATGCCGGTATCATCAATCATGCTCATGCGTACACGGGAACAGGGACAGAACTGCAAGAAGACCACATGATCACAACGGACATCAACACACAACGAACTTCCTCCCGGGATGAGAGTGGATGTGAAGTAACCGTCAAAAACTCTACGGGTTGCTTCCCTCAATGTTACGGTCCCTCCTTGGCATGATGGTAACTGTAGCTCTGGGGCTGCTGTCCGTGGTGCTGAAATCCACTCTGCCATTGAGCCTGCCATGGCACTAAAAGGGCCCCTCAGTTGCCAGTCCCTGTTGATCCGGTCTCATCCTGTGGACACCTATGTGTCAGCAGCAGGGAGCTCAAAAGGAGAACAGGCCAGAAAGTGGCCAAAGATCATGGACTTCCCAAACATATCCTCCAAATGAAGCTTAGGATTATAACTGTATCTTTGACACCAGCTTGGCTGCCCGGTCATTCCCGTACTGGCATAGGAAGTCACGAGGAAAACCAGATCACTACCTAAACAGGAATGCCCTCCCAAGTGAGACCCACCTGGTGCCAACATTGATGACATTCCGACACCAGGTAAAAACATTCCCTGCTCCAGAAGTTTTTTAACTGATTATTGTGCGTCCTGATGGCAATTGAAGTGTAGTATTTTAATATATTGCATTTATTGTATTTAAATGTTTTATTGTTTTAATTTTATTGCAATTTTGATGTTTTAATTGTCTAAATTTTTATTTTGATTGTGAGCCACCCAGAGACCTTTGGGTAGTGGGTGGCATACAAGCTATATAAATAAATAAAATAAATAAATAAAGTATGGTCCTAGCATGTTGCCTGTTATACTGTAAACAACTCAAGCCAGGGATGTCTGGGTCTTATGGAGAACCAGCCAGGAAGGAAGGAATCTTGTCAGCTCTAGCATGTGATGAGATCTGCCCCGTTCAGTTTCACATATGTGGTCAGATATGGGTGCAGGACAGGAAGCATGTGGAACTGAATAGCTGATTTAAATCTTTCACACAAGAGAAAGACATCTGTGGTGAATGATGACCCAGCAAAATTAATTGAAAACCAGGTAATGACAAACATCAGTCAGCTTTTAATATGAAACCCAAAACTGGATGTTCTCTCCAAGCTGGTATATACACCAAAAGCCAGAAACCATTGCACCTTCACCCTTGTTAAAAATAAACAAATACAATTGTTCAAGTCGGAAAAAGATTTTGGAACTGATGTTTGGATGTTTGATAACCTGTTGGAAATCAATTTGGAAACGTTGACCTACTGGGAAACTAGGAAAATAAGTGGAGGTAGTGAAAAATTATTGACAGCCAACACAATGAATGCTAAACCCAATCAGATCATCTGTCAGGGGAACTATTCTTAACTGGAAAATATATAACAGTCCATATGTGGTGTACAATGAGCGCATACATGTTTTATTTGATGTAAAAACAGAATTCAGCTTAAAAGCCAAAACCCGATCAAGCTTTATATCATTTTTGTGAAGTGTGAGCCAACAAAAGTTACCTTGAGCCTCAGATCTAGAAGAACAGTGAGTTAGCAATTAGATAAATAGATGGATAAATAAGATTCACATAGGAGAAGATAGCAGTGTTATGCACCTTTTGTTCCTCACTCTTAAAAAATTCCTACTAAAGATTGACTTTAGTTCGAAGTACATAGACATTTTCTCTTTTGTTTTATTTTTAATCACTTGAAAGCAGAACTTTCAATTCACGTTCTCCAGCCAATCCTTCACATTTCTGCCATTCCAAGGAGCCCTAAAATAAGACTCTGTGATCTGCATCCCCCTATCAGAATGATAATTATATTTCCATGCCTCATTTGAACTCGATGTACGAGTCTCGTTGGGCAAACGCTTGCAGGTTTCCAATCGCCTTCACCAACGCTGGATGGTCATGTTATGTTACCTAGCAATAACATGCCAAGAGAAAGTAAAATAACACATTAGGCATGTTGGAAAAGTCTCCCCTCCATCAAACATCCTGTCCACAAATGTAGAGGAACACTTGTTTCTTTCTTTAAAATTGCTAGGGATTTTGACTCATTCGGAGATGTCAAAAACTGTGCTGAGATGAAGCCATTTCCTTTCAGATAAAGTGGTACCTCAACTTACGAATTTAATCCGTTCCGAATGCATGCTCTTAAGTTGAACTACTCTTAAGTTGGGGTACTTATCTAAAAAATTGAAAAAAATAAGTTTAAAAAAATAAAAAAATGTAAAAAAAATTGTAAGTCAGGCAGACCATATCTAAAACATGTAAAGCGGCAGTTAAAATACCAACAGTTTTCTGCTCTTGTCGAATTGCTCTTAAGTCGGGTTGCTCTTTAGTCGGGGTACCACTGAAAGGTTGATGATTTTCTGGGAATGAGAGTGTTTGGGATAGTGTCTCAAATAAGAACTTGTGGAAGGGTAGGGGCATTTTACAACCATGAATAAATGCAACACTCTTTGGTTTTCACTCATTTTTGGCATAGATGATTGCCTCAGATGGTATAAATTGTGTCTCTGGTGTTTTCTGCCCACTGGTATGCCTTCAATGCTCCCTCTCTGTCTCTTCTTCATGAGTGTAACTGTGCCCTTAGTTGTATGAAGTCTGTACTGAAAGGGCATGGCCAGCCTCAGTTGCAGGGTAATGCGAACCAAATTTGCCACTTGATTCATGTCCAGAGCAAAAATCAAATCAGGCAGGTCCCAAATTGCTTCAGCCTCCTGTTTTGTTGTTGTTTTCTTAAATTAAATTAAATGACTATAAACTGGAATTGACTTGATGGCATGGAATAAGTACTACTATTCATAAAGCTGAATTGTTCCTGTCAGCCATCTGAAACAGGGCAGGGTTATCCCCCAATTTGTAGTCTATCTTATGTCCAGTTTTCATGTCCAGCAGTGCAAAACCAACCTCTGGGTTGGAGAGAGAGGCAGGAGATCTCTCAACGACATTTGCAGGGAATCTTAAGCAGGTGAAGACATCTGCTTGGAAATACCCTGAGCAAATGGTGAGCCGCTGTGTGAGACAGAATGCTGGAATGGACGGGCTGCGGCCTGTTCCAGCAAGGCTGTTCTGACGTTCTTATGTTCTTAAGGATGTCTTAGCCATTTGCGTTTTCCCTTGCAATTATTTTGCGAATCAATTCACATCTGGGGCACCAGTCCAGCTGGATGGAGATGCTTTTGATTGAATTGAGATACATTCAAAAGCCAGGGTTGTGCTACAAATTGAATGGTGAAGCTGTGGGTAGCTAGCTATTGTGCTGGAAGGTACAGGGTGTGAGAAGCGTATGTGAAGTTTTTTCAACAGAAACATTGACTTGATTGCACCGGCTAGCTTTTTAGACTGCAATGACGTTGTTTCATAATGTACCATTGATACTAGATGACATGAGAGGTATAGGAGCTGCTACTAGGGAGTAAACCTTGAGCAGCAATTTGCCTTCACCATTTCCCCTAGTAGCAAAGGAAAATTCTGCAGGAGAAGACCTCTTGCCTCCACAAGCTCCATCCTAAATCTTATGACCAAATGGGTCCAAGTTTGATATTGAAATCGGTGGGACTTGAATTAGGGTAAGATTACACTGGAGACCTGAATCGCCACATTTCAGCTTTGCTGTGACTACATTCATGAGCTTTATTGCATATGAAATCAAAATTGGTGCTCACGTGGGTCAGCAGGTTGATTTGGGGGTTCACTTGTGTTGGGAGATACTTGTCTTGGGTCATACTTGTGTTGGGATAAACATTCCAACCCACACCCACCCACTTCTTTCCTTGTGTCATAAGAACATAACATAAGAACATAGGAAGAGCCCTTCTGGATCAGGCCAAAGGCCCATCTAGTCCAGCTTCCTGTATCTCACGTGGCCCCACCAGATGTGTCTGGGAGCGCACAAGACTTGATAACTGTCTCCTGATACCACTCCCTTGCATCTGGCCCTTGAAGTACCCCAGTTTTAAGCCTGGAGATGACACATCCCCATCATGGTTTGTAACCAGTGATGGACTTTTCCTCCAGGAATCTGTCTTGTTGTCTACCCTCTCCCCACCCTTTCTTTCTCTGGTTCTGCCTCTGCAATCATTTTATGGATATGTGTGGCCTGTGGCATGGGGCCTGTTCTAGCAAGTCTGCTTGTATGTACTTATGTGTGAGACAAACAAAAGGCATACAGTGAGAGGAGCTAGTGATCACCATGCTATTCACTTGCTCTGGTGTGTGAACTGTGGGGGGGGGAGGTGAATCCCAGTGTGGTGTGTGTGTGAGAGAGAGAGAGTGTGTGTAGACACAGATTTCAAATAATGTATTGTTGTGGGTGGGTGCACAAACACGCAGTTCACACCCAGGCTGTTTTCCTTATAGTGTGATGCTCCAACTGCCGTGTAAAGGAAGACCTGTAAGTGAAAAACATAACATAACAAAACAATTGAATCCCTCCCAAACTGAAAAAGTGGAAACCCCCTACAAGCAGTCGGGCATGGGGGAGGCACCTTGGCATTAAATAGGCTGGAACAAATCAGCCTTGCATATCACACAGACACGAAAATATATTCACCTGCTTTACAAGTGGAGTGAATCCTTCCATGTATGGCCATATAGTTGCCTTCTTTGTCAACTCCATGGATTTGCTCCACTTGTAAAATGGAGGCTCTGCTTATTTCCCATCACATGCCATAACCGGGTGAAATACCTGCATTCCACCCACTGAGAGTAAAATGTCCTTCCATGCACTTGGGCCAATAGTGATGACTGCAAGCATCTTTTCCCCAGCCACTCTGTTTCTTAGATAACCTTCAACAGAACCAGGCCATTTGCCCATAAAGTTTTGGCCAACTTCTCCCATCAAGTCCAACTGGCGTGTCCACTGGGAGTTGAAATTCATGACCTCTGGAAGCCACATGGTTGAGTGTGGGAGGATCCTGAAGAAGAAAGACTTGAGTCCAGTTGTCCGACCAGTGGAGTGATCACACCCCTTGCCATTGGCACATTTTATTACATATCATTTACATCCCAGTGTATGCACAACATCATTGATTGGTTACAGGGGTAAAGGTGGCATATGCTGGTTGGATGCTCCATAGGGAATCGCCTCGTGAACAGAGCATGCTTTGTACAGTTATTGATTACAACAACACATGTCCTTGCTGTTTACAGACGAGAGGTGAGTCAATGAGAAGTAGACAGGAATAGATGAAGGGAAATGAAAGGTAAGTGGAATTAGTCCAGTAACCAAGAGTAAATAAATGAAAGATGAGCAGAGCAAAGTCAGAGTGAGTAAACGAGCTGAGTAAATGAAAAATAAATAATAGGTAACCCAAGCTGGCTTAGAGGGATTCCAAGTTCTGGAACATGTGGATTGAATCAGAGTTCCCTCAGGAGGGTCTTCCCTCTCGTGAAATGGCCTGTAGGCCCCATCCCAGCTGTCTGAATCGGACTCCATCAGTTGAGGAAGGCTGGGATACAGTATTCCGGGTGGCAAGCTCTCCCGATTATGATTCTTGGTTGTTCCTTGACATTTAAGCAGAAAGGCTTGTCTGTCGCTATAAATTATCACAATTATGGATGAGATTCTATCTCAGCCGGGCAGATGGAGGTCCATCATTAATGTCAATGAGAGAGGAGCATGTTCTACCCAGAGACATTTATTGGTGTACAACTGACATTACCCAGCGCACTCTGCTTTGTGTGCTCAAAAGACAGGACCATCCGTGTGATTTCTGCAGCTTTTCCAATTCCCCGCTGTAATTTTTCATACCATGGACTGCGTTGTCTTCCCACCACCATGCGCAGGCACAAACTGTGAAAACAAATAACGGGGCTTCGAAATTGGCCCCAGGCTGCAATCCTGTGCATAAATTAATCAGAGCATTCCTCCTGGCGCAAACTTCTGACAGAGCCAGGAGGAAACTATAGAAGAGGAACCAGAGGAAGGGAAAACCCAGGGTCCTACTGCCCTCCTAGTAATCGGGGTTTCACGTGGCACAGTGTTGAATACCTGTAAGCAGAAATGAGAATGTAAAGTCAGTGCAAAGATTTTCAGTCATCCAGGCGAGATTATCTGGGAGATGAGCCATGGCCATTTCTTTTCTTGAGAGATCAAAACGTTTTGCTACTCATCCAAGCAGCTTCAGTCTGAGGAAAGTTAGTGGCGAGTCCCCCAATTTACAGTTTACCTTCGTTTCACATCATCCTGGTCTGAATAGGCTGGTTAGGTGGACAATGATCTGAGCAGGTGCATTAGATGGACAATGGCCTAGGGCAGTGGTGGAGAACCTTCAGCACTCCAGATGTTTTGGACCACAACTCCTGGAGTCCTTTGTCATTGGCAATCTAGGCTCGGAATTCTGGGAGTTGCGGTCCAAAATATCTGAAATGCCGAAGGTTCACCACCACTGGCCTAGGGGGTGTGAGCAATTTCCACCTATGCAGCCCTTCCCAACAACCATTAAGTATGGGTCATTAGCAGTGGCCTTCCTGGTGAAGGTGTGTGATGAACAGAGTTGGTTATGCATATGTATTCTTATTTATGAATATTCGCGTGAGTGTTTTAGAATAGCCAATCAGTGAATTGGTGGATGTGGCTAAACGCAGTGGTTCTCAACCAGTGGGTCCCCAGATGTTCCTGGACTGCAACTCCCAGAAACCTCCACCACTCGCTGTGCTAGAAGGGGTTTCTGGGAGTTGCAGTCCAGGAACATCTGGGAACCCACAGGGTGAGAACCACTGCGCTAAAGACTACAAATGCATAGAACCCTGTGGTAAGGAAGAGAGAAGCCAGACAGTCATAAAGCAGTTAAGATCTAAGTGATCTAACAGTCAGTCAGGAGTGAAATCTTGAAGCTGGTTAGGGTCTGGTATAAAGATTTATACAGAAATATAAATAAAAGTAATTGTGAATAAATAACAAGTATTGTGAACTGCATTGTATTGAAGCATATAAGTTAATTGGTCATCGCTACATATACAGAAATATAAGATCCAATTGTAAATCAATAAACATTACATACTTTAGTTTGAAAATATATACCTTGGTGTCAGACTCTCTTATTAAAATAAATAAACTGGTGGTAGCAGTAGAAATAATAAAAGTGTGGGTGGTTTTATATCACAAGGTGTAAAGTGCTTCTGATTTGTCTGGGGACCCATACTTAAGGGATAGCAAAATGAGCCTATTCAGGCCATTGTGCACCTAACAAGCCTATTCAGAACACCATCTGCATAACGAGCCTATTCAGACCAGGGCACCGTGAAATCAAGGTGAACGATACATTGGAGGCCTTGCCATTAACTTTCCTCAGACTGATGAAGCTGCTTTGGATGAGTAGCGAAACGTTTCGATCTCACAAGTAAAGAAATCCAGTTGCCATGACTCAACTTCCAGAAAATGTAAAGTGAAGTGGCTGGATTTTTCATTGGGATTTTTGCCTGTTAAAGACTTTAAGCTGCCAGAAGACATTATGCTATTTTTTTATTACTGGATGGTAGATCTGTGTTTATGAAGTTTCTTAACACACGCCAAACTCTTTGTGTAGTTTCTGGGCAAACAACTTGCCCATTGGAAAATAAAATATTCCTGGATAAAAGATACTGGTCATGCATTTGGATCCATTTATCTTGAGGTACTGGCTATTTTCTCCCTGTGGAAAATGCAGCGGACACATTTTCTCTTTCCCCGCTGTTTGGGTTGTCCAGAAAAATCATGAGACACAAACAACATTTTAGAAACAAATCTTCCTCTGGCTGGAAACCAGACCTGTCACCATCTTCTTGATCCGGACTGCAGATATTCCTCTCTCCTCAAGCGTCAGCTGAGATATTCAAGAATGAATTGCATTCTTTAAATTAGTTCTTTCTGCCAAAATGCAAAATGGGAACATTAAGCAAATGAACATCAACATTAAAGACAGACAGGGAAAGAAAGGGGAAGATTCTTCCCCACCTTGCTCCTAAGATATGCCAGCCAACATTATAATGCCATTGCATAATTAAAACAGCCAACACTATAATGCTGTTGTACAAAACGATAGTAAGGCCGCACCTGGAGTACTGTGTACAATTCTAGTCACCACATCTCAACTGGAAAAGGTGCAGAAGAGAGCGACTAAAATGATTACTGGGCTGGGGGCACCTCCCTTATGAGGAAAGGTAGACATTTGGGGCTCTTTAGTCTGGAAAAAGGTCCTATTTCAGACCAGGGTGACAAGAGGTCAAAGCGGACTATAAGATGGAGGATTCACAACTAGCTTTCTTCAGACTGATGAAGCTGTTTGAGTGAGCAGTGAAACGTTTCTATCGCTCAAGAAAAAGAAGTCCAGTTGCCATGACTCAACTTCCAGATAGGAAGCATGCTATTTGCCATGGGTTCTTGGGTGAACTCAGTGGCTGGGAACCAGGAGCTGTGCCCTGACCATCTTAGCCAGGGTCATCTCTTATCCAGACTGCCAACCCATATTCTGTGTATGTCTTATTCTCAGCCCGTGAAGCTTCTGGGTTCTCTCCTGCTTCCCTTGCCTGAGAAGCCTCAGAAGATGCATTGCCTGGATAGAAATCCGTGACTTGCACACTTTATTGTTCTCTGGCAGAAATTAGGTTTGCGATAAATTGCTTGACTTGCTCAAGTGTGTGTGTGTGTGCACGCGCACACACACACACACACACACACAGAGAGAGAGAGAGAGAGAGAGAGAGAGAGAGAGAGCTTTCAATTCATAGAGCATTGCAGAGTGGGATAAGTTATAACCGTCCATGAACTGGAATTAATTCTCAAAAAAGATGTTTCTGGTTTGGTTTTTGTTTTCTAACCCAAATGGTGCGAGACGCCCTTCAAAAACAAAGCCATGCCTCTCTTCAGTCTGACTGCACGCGCCTCGTGGCGGCGGAAAGCCACCACATTGCATCTCTGAAAGGACATAATTGGCACACACACACACACCCCTTCGTGCAGAATGAGTTTCAATTCATGGAGCATCTTTTCATCGCTCTCTTTGTAAACAATTTAGATTGACGTGGCCAGGTAACTGGGGGGGGGGTGCTTTCCTTGCAGACATATACAGAAGAAATCCCTGCCATGTCAGTGTATAGAGCACAGAGAGAAGAAGATACTTCTCTACAAATCCCGGGAACATTACCCCACCCTTTTCACTGCTGTGGGTTGCGATTCCTCAAAGGACAAGGACCGTCATTTCCCCCAAAGGGATAGAAATGCACTTGGCGCTCATATATCCCTTTTGGGCCTTTTCACACGACCCCTAAGATCCGCTGGCCACTTAAATTCGGACCAGAGATCTTGGGGGTTCGTTGCTCTTCCTGTGTCCCCACCCCTCCGCACTTCCTTGCTCCTGTCTGCGTGAGGGGAGGGAGAAAAAAAGAGAGGAAAAAATGCAGGCTCACCTCTGAAGCCACCCCGTAGTCGTCCTGATTCCTTCTTTTAAAGGGGCGGGAGGCAAAAAAAACCAAACAGAAGTGAGGAGAGCCCGGCACTCACCAGATTACATCTGGATCTGGGGATTTTCACCCTCCGAGAGCAGGTACATGGAAAGTGTGCTGGGACGCGCTTAGGTGGGCGTGGTCGCACTTAATTTCCTGCAAACTCCGGAGCTGGTGGGGAAACAATTGTAAGCTCCGGAGCTGGCAGCCATTTGCGGCGGAGTTTAGGGGTCGTGTACAAATCAGACATGAGCCCTCTCTCTTCCTTTCTTTTTCCATTCCTCTTGATTTCACCGCTCGTTCTCCATGCTCTCCCTTCCCCTGATAAATACACACACACACACTCAATCACACGCAGACACACAATCATACTACAGGAGGCAGCCTGTCCAAATTCGATGAGTGATTATTTGGTAGGGTTGACTTAAAATGTCAACCATCTCAGATCCTTCTCTCTTGTTTACATTATATGCTACTTTCCGATGGATCAATTCAAAAGTCTTGCCTGGCCAATGAATCTCCTCTTTCTCTGCTGCCGTCTTCCTTTTCCAGGGAATCCTGTTTTCTCGTGATGTGCCTCAACTGAGGACAGCCTCTGTTTCATCACGCTTACCTCCAGAGATAGTTCAGGCTTGGTTTGCTCTAAGACCCTCTTGTTGGTCTTTCTGGCAGTCCAGGGTCTGTGCAAAGTTCTCCTCCAGCACCGCATTTCAAAGGAATCAATTCTTTCTCACACTGTCTTTTTTTTGGGGGGGGGGGGGTTCCACTTTCTTCCCTCCCCAGCTTTCATATCCATAATCAGTGTTCAAAAATACAAGAATGTAAATGGTCCAGATTTTGGTCACCTGCAACATGTCCTTATGCTTGATGATCTCCCTTATGAGGAAAGGCTAAAACCTTTGGGGCTCTTTAGTCTGGAAAAAAGGTGCCTGGGGGGGGATATGATTGAGACATACAAAATAATGCAGGGCATGAGTCAAGTGGAAAGAGGGAAGCTCTTCTCCCTCTCACAAAATACCAGAACTAGGGGACATCCACTCAAGTTCAGGGCTGGGAGAGTGAGAACAGACAAAAGAAAATATTTTTTTTCACCCAGCGTGTTGTTAGTCTGTGGAACTCCCTGCCACAGGAGGTAGTGATGGCATCTGGCCTGGATGCCTTCAAAAGGGGATTGGACAGATTCTTGGAGGAAAAGTCCATCACAGGTTACAAATCCTGAGGGAGATGTGTAATCTCCCGGCTTAAAACCAGGGTACTTCAAGGGCCAGATGCAGGGGAGTGGTATCAGGAGACAGAGATCTAGTCTCGTGTGCTCCCAGATGCATTTGGTGGGGCCACTGTGAGATACAGGAAGCTGGACTAGATGGACCTTTGGCCTGAACCAGCAGGGCTCTTCTTATCTTCTTATGTTCTTATCTTTTCTTGTCCTGTCAATTCTTTGAATTCACAAAATAGCCATCAGGTAGGGATGGGAAGAAGCATCTTCTCTGCCAGTACACATTCAGTCTATTTGGATTGCTACAGACCCTGTCCTCCCATTCAGACAAGTGGGAGGTCTTTGGGTTGAAGGATGCTAAGCAGCAGATCTGGGAAAGATCTAAGGGCTTTGGAAGCTCCTGTCAGCCAGATGACCCATTGTGGTGACTTAACAAAATAGTAATTTGAAAGTATGCCATATTGAAAAAAACAAAGCAAAAAGTCAAGTTTTCTCCTTATATACCGCCCCATAGCACTTCAAGCACTCTCTGGGCAGTTTGCAATTTAATTATGTAGGCTAATTATGACCTCGGAAGGATAGAAGGCTGAGTCAACCATGAGCTGGCTACCTGGGATTGAAACCCAGGTTGTGAGCTCAGTTTTAGCTGCAGTACAGGCATTTAACTCCTGTGCCACGAGAAGGGAATGATTTGTTTTCCATGGCTTCAGAGACTAAAGAAATCAGGGCAATGGTTTCAAACTACAGGAAAGTAGATTCAATTTAAACAGTTACAGTTAGAGCTGTTTGGCAGTGGAATACACGGCCATAAAGGAGGGTGGTGGAGTCTCCTTCTTTGGAGGTTTTTAAGCAGAGGCTGGATGGCCTTCTGTCAGGAGTCCTGTGATGGGGGTTCCTTCATGGCAGGGGGTTGGACTAGATGGCCCTTGAGGTCTCTTCCAACTATGATTCTATGATTCTTGAGACCGGTTTTATTTCTCCGAGATGGGGTGTCCAATCTTGCCAACTCATCCCAGAAGTGTGGGCCAACCTCACCCCCCATGCTTCAGTGAAAGCTGCTACTTCTAGAGAAAGACAATGGTGAGAAGGATCCTAAAGATAGCACTCCCTCCATCTTGAAAGAGGAGATCATGTTGGAGTATATAAGTGTGCAACCCAGCATGTATGTATGTGTACAGAAACACACCTGAGTTATGTAACACAAGGACTTCTGTAACCAACCATAATCTGTCGGGAGCTAGCCAATGGGTGCTCATAAATAAATGGGAAAGGAGTGAAAGTTATTAATCTGTTAGAAGTATCTGTTAGATATTGTCCATTAGGAGTCTTCTTGTACTGATAGTCCGACAACTTGCCCGTCACTATGTCTGATAAGAATATGCTATGAAACAGTTATAAGTTTGCCAAACACAAGTCTATATCAAATTCAAAGAACAAAGAAGATGGATGTGATGGCCACAGATCTATCATCTAGGGTTTTTCCAGCAATTGGTTCTCTGTGGTCCCCATTGATTCTCCTATGCTCATCTGGGCAAGCAGTGATTCTTCTAAGATTTTCTCTAACCCTTTGTGAAAGCAAACTCAACTGAGTCACCATCAAGAGAAAGGAAATACATGATAAAGTTTATCCTAGTCTCTTCTCTGTTGTTCCCTAGTTTGAATGTCTCAGCTTTCTTGGCATATTATTCATGACATGTTTTTGAAGAGCCTTTTCTTACCACCAACAAATAAGAATGTTCCAAACCGTTATGTTAGCAACGGTTGTTTTGTACAAACACTGAGTGCATGTCATTAACTTACTGTCTTGGGAGGGACATAAGGTGTTTCCCTTGTCCTCCTGCCCGTGGTTTAATTTACCCCAATCCCCAAATTGTCCAGCTTAGTAAAGCCTTCAGTTTCTGGAACAGAAGAGCTGACTCCAAAGACAGCTTTACTTACAGTCAAAATTATATGTTTCCCACCCAGATTTGTGAAAGTCCAAAACCTGTTCCCGTTGGCTCCTTTGTAAATGGATGTTGAAGGTTTATCAAAAGTGCACAATGTGTGACCGTACGCGGGGGGAGGGGGGCTCATGACGTTGGTAAACAGCAAGATGGAAAATGGATGAACACGCAACATGAGTTACAACTTCACCGGAGTACAATGTAAACAGTATGACACTTGGTTTATTGTAGACATCTTCCCTCTAAGGGTTGATGCTAACTCTTTATTTTCCTTCTTTTTGCCTTCATGTTAGCTGGTGTAACAGAATCGATCCTGCCTAGGGTGATGAGCCAGTCTATTAGGAAGGCTGACTAGCCACTGAGTCACAATGGGTGGATTTCAGGAAGTGACTTGAGTCACACTTCCTGTCTGGAAGTCATAACTACAGCAAACAGCTCTGCTCTTTTTTTTAATGGTGCAGAAGCAAAATGCATCAGCCTTCGTTTCTACCTCTGGAGACACGCACCTCTCACCAAAGGGACCCAACCCGGCTTTGAATTCTTAAGTCTGTCATGCCAGAATGGAATTAGGGCAGCCATGTTGAACATCACCTTTAAGAGCAACATGGCAGGAAGGCAAGGCCATATTGAAGATAAGGGCAACTAAGCTGAAGCCTCAGAGTCCCACAGGGATTAGGTTATTTGATCAGATCAATACTTCACGTCCATCGCATCACTGTTGGCGGTCCCGCTGGGGACTGATACGAAGATATATAATCACACGTCCATTGCGGGATGAGGGGAGTTCATCACGCCCACGCCCCCTGAACTGCGATCTAAGCGGGATGAGAGATTCCGCTCCCTGGCCTCGGGAATCTCCTCATCTCGCTTCTTGTTCCAATACGAGTGTCCATGAGATAAGGCTCGTCACGCAACATGCAATTCTCCATCTAGTGGCAGGAGTGTGAAGTGCCATTTGCCATTCCCCATGGAGTCAGCAACGAAGTGCAGAGAGATTAAAATACAAATGCATCAAACTCAGTTCCATAACGCATTGAAGGCAAGGCTTCGGAGAATCGAAACATCAAAAAATGGAAGGTTGGGCCAAAAAAAAAAAAAAAGGAGAACAAAGGCATGGAATTTCACATTTCATCATGGAATGAGGACGTGCAGAAACAGTCATGCCGGTATCATCAATCATGCCCATGCGTACACAGAAACAGGGACAGAACCGCAAGAAGACCACGTGACCACAACCGACATCAACACGCAATGAACGTCCTCACGGGACAAGAGTGGACGTGAAGTAACCATCTAAAGGACTGGTGAGGACCAGAAAATCAAGAGGCCTGGATATGGGTAATACTGCCTTTTCAGAAGGCACCACAAAAATAGCAAAGTGTCGTGATTATATACCTCCCCATAACAATTAAAGCACTCTCTGGGCAGTTTAGAAGTTAATTATGCAGGCTACACATTGCTGCCCACCCCCAGCAAGCTGGGCACTCGTTTTACTGACCTTGGAAGGCTGGGAGGCTGATCGAACCTTGAATCTGCTACCTGGGATTAAACCCCAGGTCATGAGCACAGTTTTGGATGCAATTTAACCTACTGTAATTTAACCACTGCACCACAAGTTCCCATCTTTGTGCTAGGAATACCGTAACTTTCTCTTGCTATCTGGCCAATGTGGATGGGTTCCAGCTTTGTATAACAATGCGTTTAAAAGGCGATAATAATGATGATGATTTCAGAACTGCATAGCTGGAAGAGGCCCTATGGAGCATGGAGTCCAGACCCTGTCAAGGAGCCCCAGTAGGGAATCGAACTCCCAGCCTCTGGCTCCCCCAGCCACTCATTCTTCAGTTTGCAAATTTCTTCTGAAACCGAATGGAAACATAAGAACATAAGAAGAGTCATGCTGGATCAGGCCAAAGGCCCATCTAGTCCAGCTTCCTGTATCTCACATCGGCCCCACCAAAATGCCTCTGGGAGCGCACGAGACTAGATCTCTGTCTCCTGATAAATAAATAAAATAATAGTCTGTTTTCAAGTAATTTCTTGCTCACAGCAACTTTTTCTATAGGGGGTTTCTAGATATGGAACACTCAGAAGTGAACATGAGAACATAAGAACATAAGAAGAGCCATGCTGGATCAGGCCAAAGGTCCATCTAGTCCAGCTTCCTGTATCTCCCAGAGGCCCCACCAGATGTGTCTGGGAGCGCACGAGATTAGATATCTGTCTCCTGACAGCACTTCCCTGCATCTGGCCCTTGAAGTACCCCAGTTTTAAGCCTGGAGATGATACATCTCCATCATGGTTTGTAACCTGTGGTGGACTTTTCCTCCAGGAATCTGTTCAATCCCCTTTTGAAGGCATCCAGGCCGGGTGCCATCACCACCTCCTGTGGCAGGGAGTTCCACAGATGAACAACACGCTGGGCAAAAAATATTTTCTTTTCTCTGTTCTCACTCTCCCAACCCACAGTTTGAGTGGATGTCCCCTAGTTCTGGTATTTTGTGAGAGGGAGAAGAGCTTCCCTCTACCCACTTGACTCATGCCCTGCATAATTTTGTACATCTCAATCATTTCCCCCCTCAGGTGCCTTTTTTCCAGACTAAAGAGCCCCAAATGTTTTAGCCTTTCCTCATAAAGGAGGTCCCCCAGCCCAGTAATCATTTTAGTCGCTCTCCTCTTCCACCTTTTTCAGTTCTACTATGTCTTTCGTGAGATGCGGTGACCAGAATTGTACACAATACTCCAGGTGCGGCCTTACTATCATTTTGTACAACTCAGGGTGGGGTGGGAGAGAGAAGAAAGGATGTGGGAGAAAAGGAACCTGACAGGTGCATCCAATACTTACAGGAACATTTCCCCTTAGTAATGGAGAAGCTAGGAAGTAATTCCTAGCAGAAACTGAAAGTGTTAAGTATTTATGTCCTTCCTTCTTTCTCGCCAGCATTCTTTCAATTATTCCGGGACTGCTTTCCATCAAACGTGTGCTGCTCAGGAAAGTTTCAGAATGTCTATATTGTCATCGAGCCGAGAGTCTTTTAGATGTACTGTAACCATTCAGGCTTCAAGAATAAATCTATAAAATGCAGGTTTAGCCCTGGAGCTACCAGGGCTCCATCATATACTGTAACATCCCATGATGTGGAATTTGGGAGAGGCACTCAAACTTCCTTGATGTTTCCTAAGGAGATTTCACGAAAGCACTCTAGCTGAGAATTCTTGTCAGCTCCCTAGACTGTAGGATTGTGCCATAACGGTTAGGATGATGTCAAACTGCTAGAAAAGTACACATTACCTTCTCTCTGAATTCTAGAGACCTGCTGTAGATGCTGACTGATAGCTCCTGTAGACAAAACACCCCAGAAAATAGTTTTAAAAAGGAAACTTTAATTGTTGCACTGAAAATGTAATGTAGTTAGCACTTGTTACTCTAGTTCCAGTAACAATGTTCCCATGGTTTACTTCTCGAAGTTGCAACTTACGAGTAAAGTTGTTATTCTTTTTTTAACCTAGCGTCCCCAGGCTGGCAAGAATGGCTGAATTTGATGCAAACCCATGGAACTGCAGGATCGAAACCTCCAGATATTCAGAGCAGCTGGGTCGAGTTATTGGGTTTTGTATCCATTTCTCTGCATAGGCAAGTACAGGTCAGCAAGGCAGACCATGTCCTAGACTTCCCGACTTGACATGCTAGTTTAACATAAGAACATAAGAAGAGCCATGCTGGATCAGGCCAAAGGCCCATCTAGTCCAGCTTCCTGTATCTCACATTGAGGCCCCACCAAATGCCTCTGGGAGCTCACAAGACTAGATCTCTGTCTACCACTCCCATGCATCTGGCCCTTGAAGTACCCTGCTTTTAAGCCTGGAGATTACACATCTCCATCATGGTTTGTAACTTTTGATGGACTTTTCCTCTAGGAATTTGTCCAATCCCCTTTTGAAGGCATCCAGGACAGATGTCATCACCACATCCTGTGGCAGGGAGTTCCACAGACTAACAATGCGCTGGGTGAAAATATATTTTCTTTTGTCTGTTCTTACTTTGCCAGCCCTCAATTTGAGTGGATGTCCCCTTAGGAGAAAAGGTACCCTTCGAATTGTAATTCTGCCTTTAAGGAACCCACTGGCCTCCCACTTTTAATACTGTTTTTCAGTTCCTTTGAAACATGGTGACAAAAGAGAGCTTTGCAGTTGCCCTGGACTGACCAAAAGACCTAACAAGTTTGCTCCATGCAGGGATTGCTATTGATGTTCTACAGCGTGGTGTGCAGTGGTGTTCACTCACATCTGTCCTACCATCTAAAACAGCATGGTAGACACACAGGTTTACCTCCTCAGTAGGAACCTGGCCCCCAGTTTATGTTCGGTCACATGAAATAGGACTTCTTTTGTTGACACATAGCATTTATTTTGTGCCACTGCTTGTATATGTGTAAATATACTCATCTCACAGCAAATAAAAAAGTCTAATTAAAAATGGCACCTGCTAGGAGATTTTTTTAGATGGTCGGAGTTTTGTAAGGATCCCAGAAAATTTGCAGGATTTGCACAGTGACACAGCTGGTTTGGTAATGGCGAGCCCTTAGGAGAAAAGGTGCTCTTCAAATTAAAGTTCTGCCTTTAAGCAACCCAATGGCCTCCCACATTTAATACTGTTTTTCAGTTCCTTTGTAACGTGGTGCCAGAGGAGAGCTTTGCAGGTGCCCTGGACTGACCAAAAGATGCAAAAAATAGGCTCTAGATCACATCTAGACTGAACTTTTTTAGGTGGCTCAAATGGTTGAAATGGAAGAACATTAGAACATAAGAACATAAGAAGAGCCCTGCTGGACCAGGCCAAAGTCCCACCTAGTACAGCTTCCTGTATCTCCCAGAGGCCCCACCAGATGTGTCTCGGAGCGCACGAGACTAGATATCCATCTCCTGATACCACTCCCCTGCAACTGGCCCTTGAAGTACCCTGGTTTTAAGCCTGGAGGTTTGTAACCTGTGATGGACTTTTTCTCCAGGATTCTGTCCAATCCCCTTTTGAAGGCATCCAGGCCAGATGCCATCACCACCTCCTGTGGCAGGGAATTCCACAGACTAACAACA